>CM055093.1:9096307-9178281 GCA_029204225.1 Diphasiastrum complanatum | reverse complement strand
GTTGACTCAAGGATTCAAATGGAAACAGTATTCCATTCAGGATGAGTACTTGCTCTATAGAGATAGAGTATGTGTCCCCAATTCAGAGGATTATAGGCAGCAGGTCCTATATGAATGTCATGACAATCCTAGCGCGGGACACCCAGGCATACAGAAGACCTATGAGCTTCTTCGTAGGCAATTTTTCTGGCCCAGTATGAAAAAGGACGTCCACCAGTATGTAACCAGTTGCCAGAAATGTCAAATAAATAAAGCAGAGCGTTTAAAGGCAGGAGGGTTGTTGCATCCCTTAGAAATACCAGCTGGTAAATGGGAGAGTATCTCCATGGATTTTATAGTAGGCCTGCCTAAAACCCAAAAGGGTAATGACGCTATATGGGTCACAGTTGACCGTCTGACCAAAATGGCTCATTTTATTCCGACCAAAACAACCGTTAGAGCTCCAGAGTTAGCGAGGTTGTTTGTAGACGGGCTATTTAAATTGTACGGTCTACCTTCCGGCATAGTCAGCGACCGGGACAGTAAGTTTACTGGAAATTTTTGGAAGGCAGTATTCCATCATCTCCATACTAAACTTAATATGAGTACCACCGACCATCCACAGACGGACGGTCAAACAGAAAGGGTAAATCAAGTGCTGGAGGATATGCTTCGTGCATACGTCAGCAAGAGGCAGACTAATTGGGAGGAGTATCTCTCGATATTAGAGTTTGCTTACAACAGTACCAAACATTCAGCTACGGGATACAGCCCATTTATGCTGATGTACGGTTTTCAGCCACGCTCACCCACAGCTGTAGGGTTTAAACAAGAAAAAGTTGAAGCAGCCAGAAACTTTTTAGAAGACCTAAACCAGATGATAGAACATGCTAAGCGTAGCATTAGACAATCCCAGGATCGAGCCAGGCATTATGCAGATCCACACAGACGGGATGTGCAGTTCTCCACTGGTGAGAGAGTCTACTTGAGAGTCCCAGTTGACTCTAAAACCCTCAAATCAGGAGTGTGTGCTAAGTTGTCTCCAAGGTATTGTGGTCCCTTTACCATCAGTAGGAGACTAGGCGAGGTCACCTATGAACTAGAACTCCCACACAGCAGTAAGGTTTTTCCAGTTTTTCATGTAAGTCAGTTACGAAAAGCCTTAACCAGATCAGATAATCTGGTAGGGGACAGTGTTCTAGTTCTCCCATTGGATCCTCAACAACCTCCACATGAACCAGAGGAAATTCTTGATAGTAGAGAGACGCAGACTCGTCATACTCTATACCGAGAATATCTGGTTAAGTGGAATGATCAGCCTGTTGAGAATGCCACTTGGGAAAGAGGCAGCGTCCTTCGCAAGATTTTTCCAGACTTTGTCTTAGAGGACCAAGACGGTTCTTAAGGGGGAGGGAGTGTTACGAGCTCGTAACCAGTGCCGAACCCTAGAGAACACAGATAGGTCAGATACCACAGTCAGGGTCGTGTCCAGCGTACATGACCAACAGGGCAAGACAGTGTGAGTAGTGTGCCCCAGCACGGTCCATAGCCATGGCGGGCCTAACACAGCCTAGGGACCCTGTCAGCAGGATAGGGCCCCCAGTTGGGTCCCGACGTGCAGTCGGCCACGTCAGTGCCACGTGGCCGACACTTGGCAGTAGCATGCTACCAGTCCTCACACTGGGCTAGGAGGGGCTTACTCTATATCAGGGAGTAGGCAAGGTTGGGTGGATCAGTTAGTGTTTGCCCTACTGTGGTGTTAGGATCTATTACACAAGTCCAGTGTAACGGCTCCAAGAGATGCAAACCAATCAGCACCAAGGATAAGATCATAACGCTCCATAGGAATAATGTAAAGATCTGTCTGTCCAGAAAAATCTCCAATGCGGTATGGTAAACGCTGAAACATCTGAGAACTAGGAAAAGAATGGGAACTGGCAACCTCAACTGTGAGAGGCTGTGAAGCAGGAATAGGTGAAGCACGTATCCGACGAGTGATATAACTGTAATTAAAGAATGAGTGTTGCCAGTATCAACTAAAGCAATATACTCACAGCCTGTAATACGTACACGTAACCGAATGGAGCGAGGACCAAGACGCCCTGTCCAAGTAGCATAGGCAAGCTGAGCATGGCAAGTAGCAGGAAGTAAATTAGTGGAAGGCTCAGAGGATAGGTCAGGCTCATCAGAAATATAAATGTAGATATCGGAATCATTTGGAGTAGTGCCCTCATGGTAAAAAACAGCAGTAGTAGTAGGGAGAGGCTGACGGCAATCACGGGCAAAATGGTCAGGACTCTTACAACGAAAGCAAAGACACTGCTGCTGAAGGTCAGCGAACTCTGCAGACGTGTAACGTCGGACAAAAGCAAGTCGAGGAGTCGGAGGACGAGGAGACGAAGGGACAATGGAGAGAGCTGGAACAGAAGGGGCAGGTGTAGGGGTGGACGCAGCGGGAAAAGATGACGCAAAAGGATGGGGTCGGGAGAAGCGGGAAGGAAGAGTGTCAGAGTACTTATGCTGTAAAGTACTGGCAAGAGACATCGCCTCAACAAGTGTGGGAGGACGGAAGGAAGAAACATCATAATGTAAAGCACCACGAAGCCCAGCAATGTAACGAGAAATAAGCTCGGTGGCCTGTAGATTTGTGAAAAGATAAGAAAGCTCCATAAACTGATCTGTATAAAAAGCAAGATCACTGGTCTGAGTGAGACTACGGAATGTATCACGTTGGCAGTCGAGCCATTGAGGGTCGATCATAGCATGACGGAGGTCACGGCGAAAAAGTATGCCATAAATGGAGCCCTTCCCGATCAAAATCAGCTCTATAAACTCGCACCACGTGGCGGCGTGTCCATCTAAATGTAAAGCAGCCAACTGGATCTTCTGAGGATCGGTCTTAGGGTAGATCTGAAAATATGTGTCAAGCTTAGCAAACCAATTCTCTAATAAGTTCCCGTCAGAGGAACCGGAATAGGTAGCAAGCTGTACCCTATCACAAAAGTCTCGAGCAAAGTGTGGCTCAGGAAGTGGGGGATGTGAAAAGAAACCAGGAGATGGGGTGGTGGAATGAACGGTCCACCACCAGGCTGACTAGCAGAGGAAGGTAAAAATCCAAATGGAGGGGGCGTCCCAAATGAAGGAAAACAGGAGCTTTACCAGGACCATGAGGCTGTAAAGAATCAATCTGTGACTGCATAGTAGCAAAGCCGGTCATAACGGTATCGAAGCGAAGAACGAGGCCAGAAAAGGTCTCATCCATGTGACGAAACTGATCGGATAAGGTTTCCTGAGTAGTCTCACTCGGGGTAGGTGAATGTGCCATAATGATAGTGGAAGGAATAGACGAAAACTTGAGAGAGCGGACTCTTGTCGTCACCCCAAATTAGTCTATTAAAACCACTATTATCACAACTAAGAAAGGACAGCAATCAGCAAATGAAAAAAGTGAAAATGAAGGCTGTGAAAATGCGCTGGACAGCCAGGAGACAAATGACAAATTGGAATATCAAACGGAGTCGGAATTGTTAGAAATCCATAAAACATAATATGGATGGACAGACTAGGATTCGATCCCAGGACCTCCCTCATACCGGATGGGATGCTCTACCACTGAGCTATCCGCCCTGTTTGATAGTTCTCTCTAGAGTGTGGATTGATATTCCAACACCCCCCCTCAAGCCACACTTGGTTGGGGTGCTAGCTGTCACCTGCCCCACAACTTGGGCCACTTAACCATGGCTTTGACACCATGAACTGTTAGGTCTAACTTGGCTCTTAAAGGAACTATGTTACACTCCATATTACTTCATTTGAATGATTATCATTACACAACAATCAGTGAATGAATGACCTTGAGGGCAATCATTTCTCACATTGCCCATTTGATGGAATTGTCAGCTTATCAAATTACATGCATGTCTGATGTACTTTGAAATCCCTATTATGTACTGTGATACGGAGTATTGTCTTTCCTTGAAATTTTTTTAGAGGAACTGTAAAGAGTGAAAGTATGTTACTTTCTCAGCAGTAGATTGTTAAACAAGCGCGTCTTACTGCTCTGGAAACAAGCAATAAACAGTTTTAAAATGACTATTAAACAAGTGCTTTATTTTTTTCTAGAACTTGGATCTGACAGGTGGTTGAAATTCAGCCATACACAACCTGTCATTGACTTGAGCTCCCAAAACCAGTCTATGAAGGCCTATGACTTTTATGGCCTACACACAATTTCTGCAGCTGGTATAATATTGAGTGAATCACTTTTTTAGAGAGAATAATGCATGGAAAAAATTTACAGCACATCTTAAGATCATTCAGAGTAAGCATAAGGAAAAAATTTGCCTAAATGTACAAGAATGGTTTTCTAAAGACATTTCCTGGCGGCTCGGGAGATTTTCGAAGTTGAGTCTTGCCCTACCGGGCTTGTGTGGTTGTTGAATGACCCTTGCCACCAGTGAAGGTCATTAGAAAGACCATCCTCTAAACATAAAAATGTGCTCATAAAACATCCTCTCTGTCTCAACATGAAACAAGACAACCTTGTATAGTCAGCCCAACAAGCTGACAAATAAAAAGAGTGTGAATTGCAAGTACCATGCCCTCCGGATGAAAGCAAGGATGAATGATGCCATTCATGTCAAGGTACAGATTATCGTATTCGAATCCATTCGGGTTTGGCAGTGTCAAATCGATGGGCTCGGTCTCATTCCCATTTGATGATGGTTCCTCCTCCACTGCATCGACAATAATTTGTGGATACTTGTCTGCCAACCATCTGTAAAATGCTGGAACTCCCATGCTCTTCTTCAAGACAGCAACAGTATATTAATTTTAGTAAGTAACAATGTACAGGTTCATACGGCATCAACTGCAGCCTTCCTAATTTCTCGAACACCCCTAGAATCTAAAGCACCTGTCCAGTCCGTCGTCATTAAATGACTGTCTAAACTGTGTTATCTCCTGAAGAGAGATCAGTTGGCTCCCTGTGTTCAGATTTCAGTAAAAACTGACACGAAGCATCGACATGACCTCTTTGAAGGCCCTAAATCAGAAAAATGAATTCAGGGTAGTTACAATAACAATAACAAGATACTTGCTCAAAAAATAAGTGTTGTCTGAAAAATCCTGTCAATCATAGTATCCTATGAGGCGAATGTACAGAAATTGTTTGGCCTGGGCTGTGTCAATATGGAAATTTAACAAAACTGTATAAAATAAGTCTTAGTAGGATGGGAATACGAAGTGCTAGTGATAGCAAAGCAGCTTGAAAAGTCTGATCAGTTCGAGCAAAATTCAGGGTAGCAATCGCGATGGTTAGAACTGATTAATAAACATCCCAGAAGATTCTAATTTTTCAGATCTTGTGTAGAAACTTAAAGGCCTGCTAAAAACACGGCCACATACACTGTTTGCTGTCTCTCTGAGGTAAAATTGAAGACAGGACGCAAGAACTTATGTTCCAGTCAGATAAGAAGATTTATAATTTGCGAATGAAGGCAAAAGGCCTCTGTGATGGAAGAGCATGACCTCCAAAAAAAAGCTAATCTGCTACATTGTTCTTTAAAACCGTGAAATTCTACAGGCGGATATTCCTACACCTACAAAAGACAACAGGGTTGCGGCCAGAAGGGGCTTGAACATGTACCTACAAGGTCAATAACAGCTGATTAAACGGCTGGAAAGTGAAAAGTTTCACACCCATGCGAACATTCCAGAAGCAAATACGTAGGGTAACTTTGTATCTTCTCATCACAGTGCAAAGCGAAGCCCCAGCGAGTACCCAGGGCTTCAAATTCAAAACCATCAAAGGCAAAATGCGTCATACTCGAATACATCCCACACACGCGATCAAAAACTAGCGATCCAGAAACAAAAAACTAACGACAAAACTGACGATGAGCGGCGATGGTGCTGCCAAATAGGGTGCGGCAGGTCCAATTCTGCATACATCCAGCCAACCATCAGCCCCCGCTCAACGGCAACACGCCAAAAGAAAAAGCAGCAGCAGCAGCAGCATCAACACAAGATTAAGACTGCGATGGCCAGAAGGGAAGGGTTACATACACACGGTGTCACACGGTATCGTCGCAAACATTAAAACATAGCAACAATGATAATAAATGTTCGTGATCGCAACGCAAAAGGGCAGAAAAGGAAGGAACGAAAGCTGTCTCTATTCGATGGGCGTGTATATATGTATAAAGAAGAGTAGAAGCTTATTCGTGGACGAACTAGACGGCTGGGCCCTGGAGGAAGAGGCGAGAATTATAACTTTTGTACTATAGGGCCACATCACACTCTTGGTGGGGACACAAGTGCCTTGCTTGCCTAGAAGAATTGGCATACGTTACTTTTTCTTTCTTATTCAAATATAGCCAATATGCTACTTAAATCATCTACATAATTAATCTACTAAAAATATTTTATCTATATAACTTTATTGTACCCTATATATTAAAGATGTTTTAGAGAGAGTTGGCAGGGTGATGTTGTGTTTTTCACTTTCCCACGTTGCCTTAATGTGCAGGACGTTACTCGTTTCTTCATAGCCCGCATAGTATATAGGCTCTGGTGTTACTGGATCCGCTTCAGCTTTGGCCCATTCAGTCAGGAGGCTCTTGGATTGTGGTGCAATCCGCAGTAATTTTCCGAGGGACAAACTAACACGGCTTGCTAGCAAACTTGCGAGCACTTTAGTGTGCGGATCCTCAGGCTCCACCATGTGTTCACGCTACCGATCTACTCCCCTATATGTCACACCTGGACCCTTTGTCACGCCCGCGGCCGAGAGAGAGTTCACGATGTTGTAACCCGGTCTACTCTCCTATATGTCACGCATGGACCCTATGTCACACCCGGTCGAGAGAGAGTTCACGCTGATGTAACCCGGTCTACTCCCCTATGTCACGCCTGGACCCTATGTCACGCCCGGTTGAGAGAAAATTCATGTTGTTGTAACCCAGTCTACTCCCTTATGTCACGCCTAGACCCTACATTTTTGGCTCCAAAGTTCACATTTGAATTTCGGATACAACTGTATCTACCTCTCTCTCTCTCTCTCTCTCTCTCTCTCTCTCTCTCTCTCTCTCTCTCTCTCTCTCTCTCTCTCTCTCTCTCTCTCTCTCTCTCTCTAAGTGGTCTTTATAGGCTTTCCTCCTCGCGCCTACTCTCTCTTTCTCTCTCTCTCTCTCTCTCTCTCTCTCTCTCTCTCTCTCTCTCTCTCTCTCTCTCTCTCTCTCTCTCTCTCTCTCTCTCTCTCTCAATGCTCCCTCTCTATCAATGCTCTCTCTCTCTCGCGCACCTGTAGAAGGCATTCGCTTAGCTCCTCTCATGATCATCGGCTCCTCTGCATCGACTCATTGGCTCCTTGACTGCATTGGCTCATCGGCTCAATGGCTGATACATAGAGAAGGCGGCACACTCACAGAGAAGATTTTGTAGTGCATTCGAAAGAAGTGTGACTGTAGCGCATCGGCTCCTGACTATAGCCCATCTGATACACACACACTCGTCTCACACACACACACACACACACACACACACAGCGGCTCCTGATACACATACACAACAGCTGAATGCACCTCATCTCTCTCTCTCTCTCTCTCTCTCTCTCTCTCTCTCTCTCTCTCTCTCTCTCTCTCTCTCTCTCTCTCTCTCATCGTTTGCCCTCTCTCTCGTTTGGCAGCAACTGCTCTGCTCTCTCTCACACCTCCTGAATTCAGCGACTCCCAGTGCACATCAGGTTGATTGATCTGAGGTGGTCCACCTCCTGCTTGCTGATGATCTCAAGGCCGCCTCCACCATCTCTCTGGTTGCAAGAGGTTTAAAAGATCTCTCTCTCTCTCTCTCTCTCTCTCTCTCTCTCTCTCTCTCTCTCTCCTTCTCTCTCTCCTTCTCTCTCTCTCTCTCTCTCTCTCTCTCTCTCTCTCTCTCTCTCTCTCTCTCTCACACACACACACACATACAAGCACACAAACAAATCTGAACACACACACACAAATCTGAAAACTCTCTCTCTCTCTCTCTCTCTCTCTCTCTCTCTCTCTCTCTCTCTCTCTCTCTCTCTCTCTCTCTCTCTCTCACACACACACACACACACACACACACACACACATCCATATACACACACATACATACATGGATGGCATCTCATACATACACATGCCAAAATTTCAATAACATGCTTGAGTCCCAAAAATTACAATGATTCAAAACCTTTCAATAAAAAGCTATGCTAATTATGATGTCTGAAGAAACATGAAGTTTCTACCCACAAAGCATTGCTAGCTTATGAACCAAAACCTGCAAAAATACACGGGAAACCTACACATACCAAAACCATAAACAACCGCAACGCACTTGCAAATGGTTTCAATGAAGGCACTGAAGGCAACCGCAAAGTCCTACCTACGGTCCATTACGAAGTCGAAGTAAACCGAAGGCAACCACAAGCTGCAACGCACCGCAAGGGTGAACGTTACGGTTATAAGCGAAGATCAAAGCAAAGCAATGAAGGCACCGAGGGCAATCGCAAAGTCCATCATACGGTCCGCTAGGAACCAAAAAACTGAAGGCTACCGAAGGAGCCTCACATACAGCCTGCAAACGGTTTCAACGTTCAAGGCAACGAACCGCAACTGTTCGCAGGTTCCACTCTATTTGTGAACATGGTTATTTGGATTTCTTTACTTCTTCTTTACCGTTCTTTATGGTTCTTCTGGTTCTTACGGTTCTTCTTGTTAGAACGGTTATCACACGAACGTGTTACTCAGATTTCAACATGTATTTCCCAGCCTGTCAATGGGAGACACGGTTTCGATACTCAACTACATGCATAAGCCAGCCATGTAACCATCTATAGCTCAAGAGGATCAACGTTCTGGAACCAAAAGTAGTCCTACCACTATCTACTAATTTAGAAAACAATCAAGAACAAGATTAACTACTGAAACAAGAACGAGAAATAAGAAACTAGATTCCTAGCAGCATTTTAACAGTCCAAGAATCAAGAAACACTCATTTCTTGATGCTTAGATTGCCCAAGAACAATCAAGAACTGGAATGTAAGAAAGTATGCAAGATCTACACCACAAACCAGCCTATTTAGTTTACTTGCATGCTGATTCCTACCTTATTCCACAAACAAGAAATGAATCCTAATCCACAACTAAGTAAAAAACAAGAAAACAAGATCCTAGTTAATCCACAATACAAGGAAATCAAGCATGCTCATAGAAATTTCACTCAAGAACATTGCCATGAACAAGGAGCTTAGAAATTATCAAAAACTCGTGGAGGATCCCCTTTATTTGCTCAAGAGAACTTGACAATACATTCAAAACTCCCTCACAAGAGAGGGGAGCCCTTAAATAAGCAAGAAGGCTGTCCATGTGGAGCCCAAGTGGCAATTCCACCAAATTAGAAATTACATGTGGAATTTGCACTTCCACTAAAGGTCACCATCAAAAGGTGGCTCACTCACACTAATTTAAGGGGGGTCTACATTTATTTACAAGGCCTAGGAAATATGACTAGCTCCTACATGGTCGTTCCTTCTCTGGGATACACCATGTAGGCTTACATGGATATTTCACTGTCATCCTAGCTAGTAATTTCTCGGCTCTCATGCTCGGCTCTCAGCTTCTTCTGCTCTCCTCCTTTTGAGACCTCCTCGGTCATGGGTGAGAGGTATTTTGTGTCTTTGGCTTGGCTCGACATCTAGGGATTCTCTGGAATCTGCTAACATTATCCACCCCTAATCTGTTGCAGGACCCACTGCAACACCGGTGATGTCTTTCACTTGGCACTTGAAAAAGCGTGGATTTTTGTTCGCTTCCGTAAAACCAGGTGCTTATTATTTGCAAAACTTTTTTTTTTTTTAAAATTAGAAGTCTCTCAATTGTCGCTACATTCCAGCCTTCCTGAGAACTTCTTGTGAGTCCTGCTCGCCTCGTCGTCGTGTCATTTGCTTTCTCTCGCTCATCTTTCGTCCCAAGGCTTCAAAAACTTGGAAGCAGAGCTTACTTCCGAAATTAAGGGGCCCCAGATATTCTCTTACCTTTTCCACAAAGCCCATTTCCTACCAGTCTTCCACCATGGTCACATAGCGTGACGACATGAAGGCCGCTCTGTAGTATAGCCTGGCCATCATCTCATGGTCTTCTTCCAACTGGAGGGCTACATTTGGGTTGATTTTGATGGGCTCCAAGGCTCGATCCCAGAAACAATCTTGCTGCATCAAAAAGACCATGGATCTGCAATACTCAACACTTTCTTGCACGCAAAGATCGGCACTTGTTTTGTATTTATGTCCGAAGTCGAGTAACTGTAGGCTCAGATCATCCAGGGAGGTTCTCTCTGAAATTTCTGGAACGACTGGCCAGTTTACCAACTCTACTCGTGGCTTTTCCACCGGCCATGGATTTCTGTGTTTGAGTGGCATGTAGAAGGGATCCACTCGCTTCCATGCCGGTGCCTTCAGATACTCTTGGAGTCGCCTGCTATCCTTTAGGACTTTATTTCGCCATTTTGGTTGCGGTTGTAACGCGGCAATGATCTCGGCCCTGGTGGAGTATTGGCTTTGATCGATGTCTTATTTTCCTCCCCTCATGTTGGGAGGGTATTTTCTCTCAAATTTCTTTGACTCTCTTGTGTCAGCCAATTTGCCTCTGGGCCTGGTAGGGGAAGTTGTCCTACACGATTGGGATGGCCTCGCTAGATAATCATCTAGGGCCTTGGTGCCTGTATCTTTTTCTTTAGCTCGCTCGCTTGTCGACTGCTCAGCTGCGCCCGTGTCTTGCCTGGGCGAGAATTTTCTTGTCTTAGGTTGATCCGCATGGAACTCATCATTACCCCCCATGTCGGTGTTAGTTTCTGGAAGGTCAGGGATGGAATGATCTGGAGAGAGGGGTGCGGGGGTGATAGGTTTAGGAGGAGGTGGGATCAACAAGTTATACGCCGCACCGGGGGAGTGGAGTTGTTGGAGGAACTCGTCCCGTCGGGCTTTGTAGGTGTCAGTTGTGGGAGGGTATTTTCTCTCAAATTTCTTTGACTCTCTTGTGTCAACCAATTTGCCTCTGGGCCTGGTAGGGGAAGTTGTCCTACACGATTGGGATGGCCTCGCTAGATAATCATCTAGGGCCTTGGTGCCTGTATCTTTTTCTTTAGCTCGCTCGCTTGTCGACGGCTCAGCTGCGTCCGTGTCTTGCCTGGGCAAGAATCTTCTTGTCTCTGGTTGATCCGCATGGAACTCATCATCACCCCCCATGTCGGTGTTAGTTTCTGGAAGGTCAGGGATGGAATGATCTGGAGAGAGGGGTGCGGGGGTAATAGGTCTAGGAGGAGGTGGGATCAACAAGTTATACGTCGCACCGGGGGAGTGGAGTTGTTGGAAGAACTCATCCCGTCGGGCTTTGTAGGTGTCAGTTGGGCCTTTTGATGGGCCTATTATTTTGTTAGGAGGTGATGGAGAGAGGGAAGATGAAAGAATCGGGTAAGTTGGAATGAATGTTTTGGAAAAGTTGAAAGCAGAGTAAGAGGAGGGATTAAAAGTGGGAGGGGGTCGAAAAAAAGTTCTAGAAGCAACCTTGGCTCTTTGGCCACCCGATCCCGAGCTACCGTCTGAAGGGTGGGTTTGCCCGCCTTGATTCCCTGCTCCATCATTCCCATCATCGTCTCGTGGCTTTGTTGATTGAGCGCCTGCTTGGGCCTTGCACGCCGTGTCCCATAATTGGTTCACCTTGTCCAAGACTTGCTACAGGGCCTTCGTGGTGTCTTCCAGCTGCTTCTGGGACTCAAGGATGATCTTCTCTTGCTTGGCCACAATGTTTTGAGAATTTTTCTTTTTGGCTTCTCGTTCTTGGATTAGCCGCACGTATTTCTCCATCCGGATGGCTGAGGCCTGTAGGGCCTGGAATTGAATGTCCTCGGGCTTGACTAGAGGAGCATCGATTGTCATTGCACCCGATGATCCGTCTCGTACTTGGTCGATTTGGACCATCTGGTGCTTCAGTTGTTGCTGGACTTCTTCCAGAGTGGATTTCTGCCCGACCATCACGGATCTGGCTTCCACTATCTCTTTTTCTTTCTCCTTGGCCAGCCTCTGATATTGCACAATTTTTTGGTCTTGATGCTGGACCTTGTTCTCGAGCATTTGATATTGGCTCACCAACCAATGCATGTGGTAGCTTGTTTCAGATAGGCCTATCATCGAGCGCTTGGCTACTCAAGTGAGCTTTTCAAGATTAGTAAGGGTTGGGTATTGTTCTGGAGTGTGGGATGGTGAGGCTAGACCAAAAAATAACCGTTGTGTTAGAGTGGAAAATGGAGGTGGAGGTGGAGAGAGTGGAGGGATGATGTTAGTAATTATTGTAGTGGTGGTGGTTAGTGGAGGGGTTAGACTTCTTCCTAGCTGCTCTACCTTTTCTGGTTCGTCGTTGCTTATTTCCATCAGGTCCGCAGCATCAAAATATTGCGACGTGTCCAATGTGTGGACTTGTCGGGCCTGTGGTTGTTGGTCGTGTGGTTGTTGAGCCACTTCCGTGTCCTGGGGACTAGATATCTCCACTCCTCCCCCCCCCCCAAAACTTGTGTCGGTGGTGATGTTGGTGGTGTTGGCGTAGTAATCAGTGTGGGTGGGGTGGTGACTTGATTTGGCGGACCTGTGACTTGAGATATTGTCGTGTCAGGTGCTGGTGTAGAGGTAGTTGCTCCATCACCCCCGTCGATGACATGTGAGGGTGATGGGTGTGGGGTGTGTTGCCACTTCAACCCGAAAAGATCTTGGATACAAGAACTAAACGATTGAGAAATCGTATAGTTACCGAGCATTTGGTTCAATGGAAGGGGTGTACTGATGATGATGATTCATAGTAATAGGAAGGAAGCTTAAGGAGGAACTTTCCTAGTTCTAAGTTCTGAGGACAGAACTTGAATAAGGGGGAAAGAATGTCATGCCATGACTGGTCTCGGGTAGCGTGTCCACGCTAGAGACCATTAGACCAACAACCCGTAAGTTAATTGTGACTATAAGGGAATTGGGGCCCTTATGTGTATATGGCCATAATTAATGGTTGTACGTCTAAACACTTGATGGTGGATTGGTATGGGTCTATCAGTGAGTCACTGGGGAACTGGATGGCATGCAGAGGTGTCCAGTGAGGTGTCACAGTGCACTACTAGTGGTGCATGGGCCTTGGAGGGTATAAGTATACCCATTGGGCTCTCACTAGTGTGTGCTTGATAGCATGACCAGTGGCAAGATGCTGCTGGTGTGATGCCTCATTCCTCTCTGAGTGATTGATCCATAGCTTGGGGGCTAGATCCGTTCGATCTAGGTTTGGTTGGGTTGGTTTGTCCACCATCAAGTTCCCTTGTGTTGCCTGTGTCTGGCATGCTTAGAATAGGATCCTTGGATTGAGTACTTTATAGTCATAGTGCACTACTAGTGGTGCATGGGCCTTGGAGGGTATAAGTATACCTATTGGGCTCTCACTAGTGTATGCTTGATTCTATGATTGGTAGCTACATGTTGCTAGTGTGATTCCTCTTTCCATGACTGTGATTTATCCATAGCTTGGGGGCTAGATTCGTACGATCTAGGTTTGGTTGGGTTGGTTTATTCACCACCCGTTCCCTTGTGTTGTTGCTTTGATTGGTATGCTTAGTTTTGTATCATGTGTGTAGGAAATTATACCTAGAGAAAGACCCCGAGGGTGATAACGATCAATGGCCTACTGCTTCCACTCACTCCCTAGTGAATCCAAGATTACTATAGTTCATCCATAAAACTGGACAAAATGCGCATGAACATTATGATTTGGGAGTCCCTTTCCATAACAAGGAGGTGAAAAATGACCATATAGTTATCCTAGTTGATCTACTGAGAGGCAAATTCATAATACCCTTAGGCACCCTACTCAAAACATATATGACCCTCTGGGAAGGAATGAAAACTTATATAGATGGACCAGACAACGGGAGACCTAAAGCGCACCCTACTACGTGCCGGATGTAGAAGTAGAAGGGTCACAACTAGTCTACCATGTAGAGGTAGGATGGGAGAAAGATGCCAAACATGTAACTATCCCAATCACACATAGGGGGTTTCCATGCAAATCGGCCATATATAGTCAACGAAGGATCCGGAGTGAACATCATTTTCTCAAAGCTTTATTACAAATGGGGACTTACTCATATTTAAGCGCTCCTTTTACAATCTAACTAGCTGACCAAAGAGCCATGGTTGCAAGCTCTACAACTACAATCCATTCTAACGAGGAGTCAGATGACGTATGTCGTTGGAGGAGAATTGTCATACATGACGATTCGTAGACTGATGTAGTGAATTGGATCGAAGCCTTAACTAGGATTAATCTAAGTAGATTGGTTAGATCTAGGATAGATGTACCTTATGATAGGATTAGTTAGGCTAGGTTAGGTCTCCTTAGCGAGGTAGATTGGTAGCTTCGACTAATGACCACGTCTGGTTCTTGATCAGAGAGAAATACTTTATGTCCATAGCTTCTCTCCAAAGATCAGATTCTGGTTGGCTGAGTGCCTCTTCGACTGTCGTCGGTTCTTTTATCAAGAGACATGCAGACTCGAGAGTATACATTGTGGGTTGTGTGTGCACTCGGCTTGATCTTCTGGGAGGATTCGACTGATGAACCACTCCTGGGACTTGTTGTTGGGTAGCAGCAACGTCTTCATGGATCAACAACGGACACACCTAAGCTAGAAGCTCGGACAATCAAGTCAATGGCAGGTGATGAAGGTTCTCCTGGAGCAATATCCTTGCCTTTGATGTCGACAAACTGATCCTCGATAAAGACTATATCCCAGCTATACAAGATTTGCTGGGTATCATGATTATACAGCTTGTATTTATTATCAGATGAAGTATATCCAATCAGGATGGTCTTGAGACCTTGGAAGTCCAATTTCTTCCTCGTGTCTTGTGGGATCTGCGCATAGGCAACGCATCCAAACACTCTTAGGTTCTTCACAAAAGGCTTAGAGCATGTCCACACCTCATGGGGTGTCTTGCCTAAGAGGGCCTTGGTCGAACATCTGTTCTGGACATAAGCTGCAGTGGAGACAGCTTCAGCCCAGAATCTCTTGGGCAACGATTCATATGCTAGCATACATTTGGCCGATTCAACCAGGGTACGGTTCTTCCTCTCGGAAAAGCCATTAGACTGAGGACTATAAGGAGTGATGAATTGTTGCTCAATGCTTTGGATTTGGCAGTACTCCTTAAACTCGATAGAGATATATTTTCCACCATTGTCTGACCTTAGAGCCTTGATCGTCCGTCCAGTCTCCTTTTCTGCACTCTCCTTGAAGATTCTGAAGCAGTTGAAGGCTTCTGATTTCTTCTTTATAAAGTACACCATAGGCTTTCTGAAAAATTTACAATAAAAGTTATAAAATACTTTGCGTCCTTCAGCGAAGGATTTTTCATCGGGCCACAAATGTCTGAATGTAACTCTGCTTCGTAGGATGATTGCATGGTTAGGGTCTGCCTCCTGCTGATCCATATGACAGCTGCTCTGGCTACTATCATGCATCCTCCTGAGATGCTCTTGCAGTCATCTTTCAGGGATGCCCAGCTTGCATCGCTATAGGATGCTCTTTCAAATGGACATTTCTAATGCATTATTAGATGGTTATTTGGAAGAAGACATTTTCATGGAGCAGACCCAAGGCTTCATCAAGCTCGGGATGGAAGGTAAAGTATGTAATCTTCAAAGGAGCTTATATGGTTTGAAGTGAGCATCAAGATCTTGGAATTCAAGACTTCATGATTTATTAGTTTCTATTGGATTCACTCAAAGTGAATATGATCCAACTTTGTACATAATGTATGATGTAAATGGCATTGTACTTTTATTGATTTATGTAGATGACATCATCCTTAGTGGTGATAAGATTAATCTCACTACACGAATATTTCCTGATTAAACACTACAGGAGGATGGCAGTTTTGTATCTCCATGTAATGGCGAGACTCAACTTTCACATATTATGGGTCGGGTAGATCATTGTAAAGCTGGGCCAGCATTGTGAAAGTTAAAAGTTATACACTTTTATGCTTAGCAATTTTCCTTTATGCACCAGCTTTAAACTTGTGTTGACACTTTATCTTGCTTCTCCTTTCCATTAACTAGATGTTTAGTGGATTTAAAAATTTGTACTTATTCAAAATTTTGACAAGATAATGGAGGCCTCATATACATCAAACATAGAAATTGATTGCACATAAAAAGGGAGGAGACAATGTCAAACTTCTACAACTATTTTGGAATTGGGTCAAATCTGCAATCTAAGTTTACCTGAACACTTTGAATGATGATGATGTTCTTCACATATAAGGAAAGTGAAATTAAGTTTTTCTTGACCTCTATTGTGCCTTTGTGATCTTGAGTGCTTTGTTGTCACATTCTCAAGTATCATGCCTTCACGTTTACAATCTAAGATGAAAAGATGTTTGCAATGAACAAATTCCAAACAAAGTATATTACTATATCATTGCACCTTCAAAAGTCATGCACTTACTCATGTTGGCCCTTCACATCTAGACAAGATTGTGTTTATGTAAGGATTTAATGCATATAATGGTGCTACCTTAGTATTTCAGTCGCATTTGAGGAGTGATCTCAAGCTCCACTAGTAGTCTTTTGATCCAAATTACTTCCTTGGTTGTAGTAGTCAAAGCCTTATACTCGGATTCACATGAAGATAAAGAGATGGTGTCTTGTTTCTTGGATTGCCAAGAGACAAGATTTCCCCCCAAGAAGATTGTGTAAGCACTTGTGGACTTTCTATCCACCTTATCACCTGCAAAATTTGATTCTGAAAAGGCAACAAGGATTAGATCTAGTCTTTTGAAGCAAAGTCCGTAATCTTGAGTATATGCAATTTCTCTTTTTCCAATCACGGATCTTTGGAGTTTGCATGCTTTGACTAAGTTCATGCACACTAAAACCAAGATTTGCCCTAGTTATTGTGAGCCATATCAAAGATCCTATTACACTTCTAAAACATGTGATGTTCTCAAAGGATGCTTCATCACATATTTTAGTGTCTTCTACATTGGGCTCCATAGGAGTATCTATGCTTTTACAATCTTGCATTTTAAGCTTTTTAAGCATAGATCTTACATAACTTTCTTGAGAAATGAAAGCCATATCATTAGAGATCTTGATCTCTAATCCAAGTATTGTAGGAAAGCAAGAGGCAAGGCACCAAGATCTAACTATCAAACAATCTCCACAAGATAAATGAGGGAAGAGGATGGGTTCCCTCAAGCAGAGAGAGAAAGTAGTAATCCAAGCACAAAAATGGAGAGCAATGCTTAGCAAAAGTAAAAATTGGTATACACAATGAGCATACAAGTACTCTACCTGGATTCTTGGTAAGGAAGAGCTCAATCCTTTACTTGTGAAAAGTATGTCAAGAAACATTTCTTAAAGGTTACATCTTTTGGAATCTAATCTCTTGTAGAGGCCCAATAGAAAGTTTGTCAATAACATACTCCAACCTGACATCATTTTGAATGCAAGAAAAGCCATCATGTGTACATTATGGTTATGAATTTTCAAATCATGCATGTAGGTAAGGTTGGTAATTGCAAATTGTGTTTGGATTCCACACACCAATTATAGATTTATGAAGTTTTAGAGTTGATATTAGACACTTGCAAATTCTTAATTCTCAAATACTTAATCTTGGCTCTCCAACGAGGAATTGTTACAAACTCAATAAGAGATTTAGCATCACATTAAGCACAAAACACCATAAAAGATAATAAAAAACATCCTCCAACTAAGAATATTGGTCCTCCAATAAGTGGAGAGTGGTTGGGACTCCAATCTTCTGCACAAATGATGACAAGGATAGTCAATAGTTGATCCCAAGGAAGAGAACAGAGCTAAGAATATCGAAAGAAAATCAAAGATAGTGAATACTTGATAACCTACAAGGAAGAACAATAAGAACTAGAAGATATCAATAAGATTTAAAAGATATACCAAAACATAAGCTCCCAAGTGAGAATGCCCATAGTTCCTATTACCTACGTATATTTAGTGAAATTGAGTTTAAATCAGAATTTGAAAAGGAATTGCAAAAGAAGACCAACAATTTCCTCCAATACTAGTGTGCCTCTCCTCTAGAGATTCAATTTTTCATGTGAATAAAAAACAAACATTGGGTTAAAAGTAATCACTACCATATGATTAAAATCATCACTGGTCATGCCAAGTAAGTACAATCGGTCCCATAAGCCGCCTAAAAGCATGTATGTCCATAACATGTATATGAAGTCATTTCTTGGGATGAAAAAAAACCTCGAATGTGACTGAAATACTAAGGTAGCACCATTACATGCAATAAATCCTTACATAAACACAATCTTGTCTAGATGTGAAGGGCCAACATGAGTAAGTGCATGACTTTTGAAGGTGCAATGATATAGTAATATACTCTGTTCGGAATTTGTTCATTGCAGACGTCTTTTCATCTTAGATTGTAAAGGTGAAGGCATGATACTTGTTTGATAATGTGACAACAAAGCACTCAAGATCACAAAGGCACAATAGAGGTCAAAAAAAACTTAAGTCCACTTTCCTCATATGTGAAGCACATCATCATCATTCAAAGTGTCCAGGTAAACTCAGATTGTAGATTTGACCCAATTCCAAAATAGTTGTAGAAGTTTGAAATTGTCTCCTCCCTTTTTTGTGCAATAAATTTCTATGTTGGATGTATATGAGCAATTATTCAATATTGATCAAGCAACTAAATCTGCAGTTTCCAAGGATTTGGTTCAAGTGCTTAAGATGGGTGATTAGGCCAACCCCTCTCAATCTCACCTACATGCATAGGATCATCTCAAGGTTTGGTAAGATATTAAGTTGAGGGAAAGTCACCTCTTTGTAATAATTGTAGAATAAAAACTGATTTGAAGTCCTAAGCCAAATATTTCTTGAGTTGACAAAACTTTTCTCGAAATTCATAGTTTGTACCTTTTCAAAATAACAATCAACCTTAAATTTTGAAGCAAAGGATGTTTTCATCTGAAACTTTATGAATCTTGTCCTTTTGATGATGATACCTGTGATAGTTTTGAAATAAAAAAAAAAAACTGCAATCTGACTACTAGAAGCAAAAAATTGGCACTGACATTTTTTTGTAGGAAGATCACATTGTGAATAGTACTAGATCCACATTTAAGAACTTTATTATGATTCTATCAAATTTGTCCTTGGCTTTAAGATGTATACAAATGTTGAGGACTGGAGAAAACCAAGAGCTTAGAAGTACAATTCTCCAAGTGAATGTAGGGTACATTCAAAGTGCTCCAGGTTGAAAAACATAACTTTCCTAGCATTGATTTGGAGGCCCTTTATTAACTTATACATTATCTGAAATCCTTAAGGCAATTCAATTAAGATTGACATTTAAAGACATGTGGGTCTATTTTCAAATTTCCCCAGCAAAGTCAACATTATGCAATATTTATTTTTGGAAATATCGAATTTCACTAGGAACCAAATTATTGTGGATGGTTTTTTTTTTTATGATTTCTTTTGAGGTTTCTATAACAATCAAGTTAAACTTAGATTTTTGAAAATGAAAAGACTTATATCTTTAAAAACTTTGAGCACTAACTATTAATCTTTACGAATCTAAGTCATTTGATTATTTTTATTCATCAATTTGCAAGTTGATAATCAAAAGAAAATTAGGAGCGAGTTTTTAACTAAATTATAAACTATAAGTTATAAATCCTAAACATAGCAACTCCTAATGAGAATATAAATTCACATGATTTTTTTTTATTGATAATTTAAAAAAACTTAATAATCTTGAAAGTGAACAAAGTGTTAACTAGAAAAATAAAATACTCTTCTCATATATTCTAAGACACAAAAGTTACATTTTCGATTAGACATTAGAAATATTTTCAAAAGAGATTCAAAAAACAAAAAAAAGCAACTCTCTCTATAATAGAAAGATTATCTAGATGCTACTTTGCACCTCCTGGGAAGGTTGGCTACTGGCTACCACTCTCTAATTATGTTGTTCAAATCTTTGTTCAATCAATTTTTTAGCACATTTAGTCAATGGTTTCATGTAGCCATACTTTAGCAATAGTATCAAGTTGATTTGCAATCAAATTGCCAACAACCTAGATATTGCTTGTTTTTCTTGTACAAGCTCTTCCAAAACCACAACGTGCTTCTATGATTGGAGGCATAGACCTCAACATGCAATCATTTAAAATTATTCTTTTATTCCCATTGGACTCCTAATGTCCCTGATTGTAAATATGCAATACATTTTTTTATCTTTTTTGCCTTGTCTCCATATATGCAAAACCAAGCACATAAATAATCCTTCTATATGCATTCAACATTACTAGGTAAAATTCAAGGATCTTGTTTTAAATTAGGGGCTTACATTTTTTCCATTACGAGTGAAGACAAAGTTTCCTGGCACATCAGCAAAGGTCAATCCAAGCATATGCCAAAGATTTTCTAGGCTGCACTCCATGTTAGTATAAACTTCTTGTATTTCATCGTGGGGCAAATGTATGGATATTTCCACCTCTTGCTGATTCGTCTCAACGTCCAAGGCATCCCATCAACCATGCGCAAACTTATATCGCCTATAGATGAAACTTAAGGAGCACGTTTTACGTGAAATATGATACCTTATGATCATTGTTTGGAAAAAGAGCTTACACCTTATTAAATCTCCTTTGTGCTCCATTTCCTTTGAATCCCATGTGACAAATATGTTATCCAACAGTGATGATTCTGTTGCTTACCAAGCCCACATGGTGTTTGTTTTCCTAAAGGGGACTGCCTTTAATATGACAACAAATACAATGATTGGCACATAGATGCTAGTGTAGACTCGTTTGGATCCGAGTGTTGGCTTCAGATTCCCAATAATCTATTTGAGAGGTTGCCTCTTCGTTAATTCAATAGTCAATTGGTCAGCATATGGCCACTCATGGGAATTGATCATAGGCTCAAAAAGTGGTGCTAGTTTGCCATGGCCGAAGTTTTTTTTTGGAACTTTGTACATGTGATCGTAAAAGAAATTGCCCATTTTGATCAGGGCAGAGGATGCCAACCCACCATATATAAGCTCTCCATATTTGGCATGTATGGCGAAGAATTTTCCAGTGAAGGACTTCACATTTTGCCAGTTGAAGCTATTTGAAGGAAACACATATGCACCAACATTAATGCAACATTATTATCCATTACAATGACATGATAACAATTCAAACATAATAGCTAACACAAGAATAAAAGAGGCAAGTATGTACTTGATGGCAACATATCCAAATACAAGACCACATTGGTGGTGAAAGGTTTCTCTCAGAAGTATGGTGTTGACTATACTGAAACCTTTTTTTCAGTCGTAAAGCATTCGTCCTTACACTTGTTATTTGCATACGCACAGTAGTATACAGTCTCAAGATCCACATCGTGGATGAGAAGACCGCCTTCTTACATGGCGATTTGAATGAAGAGGTCTATATGGACTAGCCACCGGAATTTATCTGCTCACGCTTTGCCAACTATGTCTGCTGAATGCAAAGAAGCATATACGGATTGAAACAGTCTACAAGGCAGTGGTATAAGAAGAAGGATCACATTCTCAGATCCTTGGGATCTCAACCATTGATGGCCGACCACAATGTCTATACAAAGGTCACAAATGGAAAAATCATAATCATAGCAGTCTACATGGATGACACCTTGACCCTGTCCAGAAGTGATGAGCTAATTAATCAGGTGAAGCATGATATTTCACTTTTGAAATATCAGACCTAGGGGAAGCAAGATGCTAGCTAGGATTGCAGGTTGACAGAGATCTTGATGGAGGGAAGCTGTATCTTCGCCAGTCAAGATACATCTAGAAAATCATTGATGATTTTCAAATGACGGACTGCAAGGGAGCTAACACGCCGATGGTAGCTAGAACAGTTCTAACCAAGCAAGACTGCCCACAAAATGCAGAAGAGCAGATAGCCATGCATAACATGCCCTACAAAAGATTAATCGGGTCACTCATGTACTTAGCAGATAATAGAAGCCCTAACATTGCTTATGCAGTTTTCAGAATAAGCCAGATTAATGTCAATCCAGGCCCTACACACTTGAAGATAGCCAAGAGAATTCTACAATACCTTTAACAGATGAAGAATTATGGGCTGTGTTTCTCTCAGCATGAAGGATTTCAGATCAGGTGGGCAACATACCTACAAACATATTTCATTTTTAGCGATTGTATCACTACAACTAATTACTCAAACCAAAACCAAAGTATTGCTATATAGAAAGTAAAACCTCAATTCATGTCACCTCCAAACCACTCTTTTGGCATTGCCCCTAATGTCTGGTTGCTCCTTTGCCCCCTTTCACAACTCCATATCTAGCTCAATTGTCACAAACATCTTTTTTCTGTATTGGAGTTTGAAATCTGCAAAATAATCTTCGAGTGACTCAGCACACTCGATATGCAATGGCCCTACACATTCACAAATAAATTATCAAGCTGGATTACGTTATAATCAAAGTAAAGCATCACATTGAACTCAAAGTGAGAGATTGGATTTGAATTGGTACTCACTCAATGCCAAACATTCTCGAAGCACTTTTATAGCCATATCCAGTAAGTGCTCCAGCCAAGTTTCCTTGGTTACCCATAGTCGAAAAACTTTATCAGTCTTTCGAATCCCAAATTGTCCCGATATCGGGCCCATGCACCACTTTAGTCACTTACAGTTGGCTTCATTTGCAACTGTGGAATATCGAAGATGGTGCAATTTTTCAAGGCCAAGAGTAATACCCATTCCTGAATTCTCAGTGCTTGTACCTAAGTCAAACCAGTCTGGGCCAAGAGATGTATTTACGATACCAAGCATCTAACCCATTTTTGTATTCCACTTGGTGTGCACCACAGCCTCCGCCTCCTTCAAAGTCTTGTGTGCTTTGTCCAGTCTAGAATTAAACTTTTGACATGCTTCCACCAAGTCTCCATTTATGTCATTCAAATCTCAACCGACGGGATCCACTCAAATCTCAACCGACGGGATCAGCTCAAATCTCCACCGACGAGATCAGCTCAAATCTCAACCGACAAGATCCACTCAAATCTCAACTGACAGGATCAGCTCAAATCTCAACCAATGGGATCAGCTCAAATTTTAACCGACGGGATCAGCTCAAATCTCAACCGACGGGATCAGCTCAAATTTCAACCGACAGGATCCACTCAAATCTCAACTGACGGGATCAGTTCAAATCTCAATCGATGGGATCCGCTCAGATCTCAACCGATGGATTTTTCTCAGATCTTGACTGACGCAACTCTCTCAACTCTCGATCGACGCGACTCTCTTAGATCTCGATCAACGCGACTCTCTCAGATTTTGACCGACGCGACTCCATCAAATCTCGACCGACGCTTCTCATTCAAAATCCAACAAATAGACACGTCCCATCGCGCCCAAACCTAGCCGACGACGTGCCATCACCTCGACGCCATTCGCACCTCAATGAAGTGCGAACTCTGAAGCTCTCTAGTGACGTTCTACAGGCGATTTTCCAGCTCTCCTACATGATCTTGGCGCTCTCTCGTTCTATGCATCTGTGGTTGCTTCCACAACATCTCCACCAGTATCAGCCATCCTAGTGTGTTTTCCATTGAGAGCGCCATCACCAACAATCTTTAAACCTAATATCGCCAGTGGAGAACAAAGCATTTGAAACATTTCGCACGCTGAGGGGTAGTGTCACGCAAGCATTCAAAACGCTTCCATTACACTATTGAGCATCACCTTTTAATCTTACACACTTTCCTTTCATCCTCTCCAAACACCCGTCTTAACCGAAAGCTACATTCTTTACATCTCCCACTATCTTCATCCCTTCCGCTTAGTCACAACCATATACCAATATCTTCTTTTTCGGAACTTCTACCTTCCATTGTTCACACCATACTTCGTTTGCCACACATCCTCCATACCCTTCTATCCACAACACCTCCAGTTTCACACACCGTCCTTTCCAACCTCAGATCCTCACAGTTCATTCCTTTCCCGCCATCACTCCCTTCCGCCAGACTTTCCATCAAAATTCAACCGACGCCCTCCGCTCCCATGTCAACCGACACCCTACGATCAAAACTCAACCGACACCCTCTGATCAAAACTCAACCAACACCCTCCACTCAAATCTCAACCGACGCTTGTTAACCCTGTCTGAAATCTCGACCGACACCCTTTTTCCAGATTCTTATTTCCCAGTTTTTTCATCATGTCTACCAACCCTGCCTCTAGTTTTGATGACCCTGATGCCAATAAGCTCGACATCCAATTGTCCAAATTAGATATGACTGAAATGCAACACTGGTATCAACAGACAACATCCTTCTTTCAAGCCATTGAGTTCTAGATGCTAGTCCTGACCGGGTATCAAAGCCCGTACCTCATGCATATGATATATGCCAACTACAATGCTACAGCAAGGTCATGCCAGCTCATAGTTTCTCCTGTGAGGAACTATGTTTACAACATATCATTTGCACCAGCCGACTTGCAACCTTTTGGGTTCCCAAGAGGACCCAATGTTGTCACCAGGACACTTAAAAAAGTCGAGCAAACAACATATTTCAAATTCATTGACCCATCCGTCGCCAAGTGGAGAAACAAGGACGGATATCGAGTCGAAGCAATCAATGACCCACAACTACAAGCGGCATGTGCGTACTTGACAAAGTGCACACAACGACCAAGAACCAAGTTGCAGAGGGTACTCATGTCCTTGTTTCACATGATGGCAGATTCACGACTGCATGCCCAGAACCTCTATGATTGGGCACAGTTTGTTTCGAACTGCCTTCATGAGTGCATTAAGAACAAGTAGCCGATAACAATACTCGGATATCTCTTGACAGATTTCACCCTCCACCCAGTCCAGAACGGGCCAAAGCTTCAACAACACTTGCAGCTTGCGGACAAGGCATGGAAATTTCCCATTGAGTCAACAAAGTCCAAGCGTGCACGATCAAGGGCAACTTCACAATCGGCATCCCAGCCTAAATGAGTAAATACCAGTATTCTCCCTCTGGTACAGAAGCAAAGAAGCCCACAACCGGACTCACAAGCAGTTGCAACCTCCAGAGCTCAAGAGGCTGATACCTCCAAGGCCCAGTTGCCAGACACAAGGCAATAAAGGATGCAAAAGAAGCTTCAAGATGAAAGCACATCACCATTCGGATCAATTTCAGATGGTTCCACCTCAGATGATGGAAGCTCATCTGATGCATGATCAGTACCACGAGCTCCAAGAAATGTATATATAGAGACATATTTGGCCATAATCAACAAGCAACACCAATCTTGATTTTGGAAGCAATTTTGTGTCAATCTCTCCATTTGTCTTCAATTGTTTTGATTGATTTGAGTTTCTATCATAGTGTAACTTGTTTTCAGGCTGGAGTCCATACTCTGACAGGTTTTCACATGTGTGAAACCAGCAAGTACATTTACCTTCATTAATGATTGTTCTTGTTAGATTTTCATGCCTAGAATTGATCTAGATTGATCTAAATCTTGTGTAGATTGATAGATCAATTGTATCTAACATCCAATCCCTCTTGTGGATCATTTTAGCATCCATTCTTGGTCCTATTTTGCATATTTCCACAGCTATGACGATGCATATACATGATAGCTTTAAGTGGTCTAAACGTTGATGCCATAGCTTGATAATTTCAGAACTTTCACTGACATTAAATGCATGCTTATGACTCAAGATGTATAGATTTCCTTCTCTATTTGGTTCCAAAATCTCCTTAGACTCATGGTCTAGGATAACACATTGCTTAGAATTGAACAAGGCTTGATAGCCTTGGTCTAATAGCTTGCTGATTGACAACAGATTTTTGGTAAGCTTCAGCAAATAAAAAGTGTTCTGAAGCACTCTAGTAATTATAAAGTGTGTTGCTAAGTAGTAACACGAAATTGTCAAAGAAGATGGAAGACTATAAAGCAATGCCATTACAACATCTTCATCTGAGACAAGTGTTCCTATGGCTACTAGTTGGCTCAAGAGATGTTTGAAATTATCTAGGTGATCGCACATAGATGTGTTCTCACCCATCTTCATGCAAAGGAGCTTTTTTTGAGAAAGAGATATGTAGTAACATTAACTATCTCGTGCGTGCCAATGAGAGTATTCCAAAATTCCTTAGAAGTTGAGCAAGTTGCTACATGAGTTATCTATGTATACCTAAAGTTCAGAGAGATTACATTTAAGGCTTTTCCATCCCTGGCTTCCCATTGAACAATTAAATATGGAGGTTCATTAGGCTTGGGCAGGGTGCCACTAACATACTCAACATGATGACCAAAAAACAGAAAAATGACATGGAGACCCATTTTTTTTCAAATTTTTTTAAATTTTTTAAAAAGTATCCAAGTTTAAAATGCTTCAAATAAATATATTGTAATGGTAAAAAAATATTGTATTTTGCAAGAAAATAATTCAAGCTACAAAAACTTGGTCAATAGATTTTCATAAATAGCTTAAAATTAGTTTATATGAAATAATAATACTATTCAAAATAAAATCATTAGATACACAACCACTAAAATAACTAAAAAATATATTCTGCTTATTTAAAACAGAAGTTAAAGTTTTTTTTTTTGGAATTTTAAATTTTTTTTAAATTACAATTTTTGCATCGAAAAAAAATATTTTTTAAATTATGATAAAAAATTTAATCAATATTTTTTAAAGTTTTAAAATTTTTTAAAATCTTTACTTATACTTATGTAAGTCCATTGAACATTTAAACATTAAATAAATGCAAATGAAATTATTTTACAATAATTGAGATTAAATGATTTGTGAAAATATTTAAATCACTCTGAAAAAAATCTTTTTATTTTATTAAATTCCTAACAATATTTTTTTTTTACAAAAAATATTATAAAAACACATCCAAAATTAAAATATTATAAACTTGACAAATTGTTATAATTTTAGTTTTGGTAATGATTATCAATGTTAAAATTTTTAAAATATTTCAAATTCTTAATTTTAAATCATTTAAAAATAAATTTAAAAATATTAAATCAATCAAAAAGATTTCAAAACACAATACATCAAAAAATATAAACGCAATTATTTTTTGAAACAAAAGAGAATTTTTTATTCTCAAAAATCATCGAGATCATTTACATCTTTTTCTTTTTCTTGAGTAGCCACTGTAGTTTCAAGTGACACCTCTTCTACAGTTTTCTTGACTACCGTAACCACATTATAATCTTGAACCAAGACATCAGCAAATTCTCCTGTATCGCCTACTTTTCCGCTAGCAGGAGGCTGAGGTTCTTTAGACGAGAAAATTATTGAATCCTCGCTATCTAAACTCTTTTCCACCTCAGATAGTTCATCTGGCAAAACTGAAAGAGATTTCATTCTCATTTTTACAAAATCAACTACATTAGAATCTAAATCTACTACAACAACATGTCTGTCTTTCTGAACAACACATGTGCTCGTAGTGCCGCTACCACTAAATAAATCCAAAACCCAATCAGCTGGGTGAGAAAAACTACCAAGAAGAATGAAAAATAACAATTTTCCAAATTGAAGAAGTTGTGACTTCAAGAAAATCCTGCATGAAACTATGGATTTCAGTGAATTTGAAGGATGAATTGTCATTTAATGATTTTTTCATCTGAAATCCATATGGTATATCGGCAATATAGACTGTATAAGACCTTTTTTTTTTAATTTTAAAATTTCTCTACAGTCTCAATTAAATAAAAGCATGGTTGATCATCGACACTTTTGGAAAGGTAGGTCTCTAATGGATCTTCCTCCACAATGGTCTCACCCCCACGTGCTAATCTCTCCATGTCCTTTTTTTCTGCTTTTGCTTTCTGTACATGTCTCTTGAATTGCTCTGGAAGGACTTTGTTTTTCTTATCTTCGGGAGACTGAAAAAGAAAAAGCTATGCTTAGCATGGGAGACATAAAATATAAAATAGAATAGGAGACTTAAAGTATTAAAACTCGACATTTCGAAGATTATCATAGACAATTGAGAATCTGCAGAGAAAAACATTCTTTAGAAAAAATTCAAACATCACCTTAATGAAAATACCAAAAACTTTAAATAGACAAGCAGATTTTGTGAAAAATCTCTAAAAATCATAACTAAAAATTCAACACATTTTCTTACTAAAACATCTCAAAAGTTTCACTTTTCTCAGACTAAGCCTTGTAAAATGAGAAAAATACGAGTAACGACCTATGTTGAGCATGGGTTGTGTTCGGGTCCTGAGTAAAAACCTATGCTTAGCATAGGATATCGGCGTGATGTTTCTATTCTTATCACCTAGCGACCTATGCTGAGCATAGGTTGCATCTCTAGTCCTCTTCTAACCTATGCTAAGCATAGGTTAGCAAGCAGCATGCAAAGACATCCTATGTTGAGCATAGGTGGGACTAGAGCACGCGAGTGATGACCTATGCTGAGCATAGGTTAGAAGAGGACCAGAGATTCAACCTATGCTCAGCATAGGTCGAAACGTGATACGAATAGAAACATCCCGCCGGCTTCCTATGTTGAGCATAGGTAGTTACTTAGGACCCGAACACAACCTATGCTCAGCATAGTTTAGAGGAGAGGACTCGTGCAGTCACCTATGCTGAGCATAGGTCACCCAAGTTTTAAGAAGATGAATACTAGCTAAAACCTGAATATTTAGTAACGCAATGATTTAGTACCCATGCTAAGCATAGAACAAAGTTAAAAAATGACAATAATCTTACCATCAAGAAATGTGTGAGCGAGAACGTATGCAATATACTATAAAAATCCGTGACTTTGTCGCAGCGAAATGCTTCTGAATTCGTAGATGAGGTGAGTTATGCTTGGACTACGGTCCTTAAATAATTTTTTTTTCAAATCTCCGTCTCACGCCGATTTGGAGCATGAGACTCAACTCACTTCTCACTGACCTCAAGTTTGCGTCAGGACCGAGTTGCCGCGACTCACCTCACCTCATGTCGACCTCAAGCCTAAGCCAGGACCGTCCAAGCCTAAACCTAAACCTACTCTTGGGTCAACCCTAACCCTAAGGATGCTGCCAAACAGTATTTAAGACATGGTAGTTGCTGGAAATTTCAATCAACCAGTTACTTTCTAGGCTTGTTGCTCATTTGCATTTAGTTGTTTTTCTTGTTTACGTCTATTGAGATTCTCATAGCTTTTTATTTGTATGACTAGCACAGGTTGTAGTTAAGTTTGTGGAGCACATTTAGTTTTATGTGTTAACTATTTTAATGGGTCTATGCTTAGCATAAGTACATAGTTAGAATTTTTTTTAAGATTACGATGTCAAGTAGTTCTACCTCTTCTATTCCAATAGTTGTAACTCAATACGTTGCAACAAGTGCATCATCTTCATCTGATATTCCCAATGAAAGCTTTTTTTATAAAGCCACTCTTGATTATCAACATGCTTTCATAAATGATGTGGCATCATCATCATTTACCCGTTCATCTTTTGAAATTTTTCACGCAAGTACTTTTAAAGAAATGACGTCTGTAACTCAACTTGTGTCAAATCTTTCGAACTCATCCTCCTCTTCAGATACAGGCTCTGCACAATCAGAACATTGTTCTTTTGAACAAGTTGAATCATTGAGTGATGAGTCAAAAGTTTCAATTCACTCAGTTACTGATTCTAGTAAATCAACAGATCTGCGTAAGTCTGTTGATCTGTGATGTTCAAGCTTTTCTCATGTTCGTAGGAGACCTTCTCAAAGTGATGTTCGTCGTGTTAAATCTAAAAGGGCTATATTCGTTGAAAATTTAGAGCCTTCTAAGGGTCCAGAACATCCTGAGGTTGGAACTAGAATTCCGAGTCATGAAATTCTAACACCTTTTCAACCAGTTCAAGCACCTACTAGTGTCACAGGTTCAATTTATAGATCAAACTCCAAACAAAAAGAAAAATACAAGAGAGACTTGAGATCCTCACCTGATTTAACGAATCGTAAAAAATAGTTGATTACAAAAACTGAGATTCGAAAAGTATGAAATATTATTTGCTGCTCATCCTATTGTTTGCAAAACCTAAGTATCAGAGAAATTTGAAGAATTAAGATCAAACTTCCTTTTACGAATTAAGGATGAGAGAAATTACTATTTGTGTGCAACAGTGAGGCTGGACAAAAACTCATTTTTGTATTTTTTAAATGCTTTGAAATTTGTCGCAAAGCTTACAAAGCAGTTCACGCAATCGAAAACTCACGGCTTCAACGAATGCATGCACGACTTCAGAAAGACCCAACATTATAGGGATTCTTACAGGGTCGAACTGTTTCTCCAGATACTTTGAATGCAACTACTTGGCTAAAGCATTTCATAAATGTGCATAGAGAGAAATTGCCTAATTTCTTATATTTTCACTTGTTGGATAATTTTACAAAATTAGAAATATTTTTGATGTACAAAGAATTTGTCAAAAAAAAAAAATGTTCACTATTTGAGTTACTCATATTTTCTTAGAATTTGAAAAAGAGATTTTGGACTAGTAAAGATTCTCAAAAAATCACGAATGATAGTATGCTCCACTTGCGAGTTGTAAAGTCTGCAAAACAACTTGCAAAGACCAATGATGAGAAAGGTAAATACTAATCAAATTTGTCATTCATTTTAATACTTTCTATTTTGTAAAAATTTAAGTTGCAATCTTTTTTAATATCATTATAGTATGATCTTTACTCTATTAAATAAGTGAATCATTGTATTTTCAGTGGATGCTGCAAAAGCTCTTCAACTGCACAGAGATCAACAAACAGTTGAAAGACAAAAGTTGGCCACGCATCGAAAGAAATGTTTGGAATGTCCACAAAAATATTTGGGCCTTGTTATTGATGGCATGGATCAGAAAAAAACGATGTTGTCTCATTTTGTCAGAGTGTCCAAAAATTTGAACGAGACAGATTTTATTCAGGTTCATTTCGTTGGAGCACTTGTGTTTAATGGCACTTTGGAGTCCAAGGTCTTTTTTAATTATCCCAATGTTCGAAATGATCCAAATTTGACGATCACCATTGTACATAAGATAATTTGTGAATTTGGTGAAAATCTTCTAGAAATATTTTATTTGCAGCTTGACAACACTGCTAGGAAAAATAAAAACCAAACTGTTTTGGCATACTTGTCCATGCTAATGGAGAAAAAAAAAATCAAAAAAGTAAAAAGAGGATTTTTGTTGGTAGTTCATACCCACAATCAAATTGATCAAATATTCAGTTGCTTTTCTAAGAGGTTGAGACGCAAGAAAGTATTTTCTTTCCCAGTGCGTCAACTCATTGTTGAGATCGTATGTGCCAAAGCCAAACATGTCATTAATCAGTAGTGTAATGTGCTTGTTCGTGGCCTTTTTGAAGGTGGAGGCAAGGGGTCCTGCAAGAAAGATGTCTTTTTCATTAGGAAGTTCTTCATGGTGGAACAAGGTTCGTGTGGAATTGAAGAACATAAATTATAGTTTTGCATGCATACCTCGATGCTGGAAGATGGTGGTTGAGTTGTTTGTTGCGAAATTTGGAGATCCATGGGCTGCTATTTGTCAGTATGCAATGAATATTTAGATGTGCAAGAAGTTGCATGCATAACATAACATAATTTAGAGTTGTTGTAAATTGCAAACTTGTGAATCAGTTGCTGTAATGGTTGGCGTGTCAAGGATCTCTCTCTCTAGGATTTTCAACACAGTATCAATGGAGATTGGGCCATCAGTGAGGCGCACTCATGTTTCTGAGATGTGCCCAAGCTGCCTGCTAAGATCATTTTAAATAGCATTCAATTATGCGCGAGTCATCCCTCACCAATTAAAAATTGCGATATTATATCCAAAGTACAAATTTTGGATCGCATAATGTCCCTTGTCACAGTGGGCCTCAAAGTGCTGAATAGCGACGCAATTTGTTTGTATTGAGCTTGGAATTGAAATCGCAAAACAATTTGTAAAAATGCTTTAGAAATCCTGAAAACACAACATGAAAATCATGACATTTTCATAAGATGAAAATGTTAGTAACAAACACCATAAAAACAATGTGGACAAAAAGAAAAGAAATATAAGTTTGTACCTTCTATAAAATCTCCATGATGTTGATGCACATAAGCTTCTCTAGCATGTTTTTGCGATACAATAAAGGTGCTCATTGTGTAGCTACTATGGAAGCCGTTTTTGTATTCGCTCGGTTCAATCCCACATGCATTCAAGAGAAACATCTATCATGTGGAGGGATAAATACGTACCTCATCAAGTTGCTCAGAGGTCACAAGTTGTGATGTTCTTGTTTTCTCTTTCAGTTTTCGAAATAGCTATCAAAAAATTTGGGAATATCAATCATTGTGACAGAATAGAAAGCAAAAAAGCTACACGTATATTTTTTAGGACATCGCATTTACACGAATGAACAAAAAGGAAACAACGTACCTCTTTCGCCTCTGTAATTTCATGTGCTGCCATGTCGATGATCTGTTTTCAAACAAAAGGAAAGAATGGCAAAACATGTGCTTTATATATGGAACACAGAAAACAAATACCAAAAACAAATTCAAGAAAATGCACGCACCTGATTCAATTCCATGAAAGGCATGGCATCGAAGTTGTATTGATGGGTGGAAATCACATTGCTGAAATGGTTTCTTGGCTTACAATAGGTGGTATTGGATCAAAATCGTCAAGAGTCAATTTACGTGTGATGAATATGTGTTCTTGTTTGGTGACTCGAGACAACATCACATATGTTAGGCCTGGACTGAATGTTTTTTTAATGTCAAGTATGGCAGAGCCATGGATTGTTGTGCCTTGGGATTTATGGCTGTGATAGCATATGACAATGTCAGCGGGAAGGTAAATTTATAGTAGGTTTTTGAATCGTATCTAATTTTGTGCATTGTGGATAAAGTGATTTTTATTTTTTTACTGGTTGCATCGAGTTTTATCATAATAGAGTCTATTTCCTTGCCATTTTTGGACCACATGAAGTCTTCAATTGTTCCCGTTGCTCCATTCACAACGCCATTTTGTATGACCAAGTTTGAAAGAATCATTATCTTTGCATTCTTAGCAATTTCTTCTAGCTGGTGGAATGTACGATCTTCAAGCCATGATTTCAATTCCATGTTGTCTGCTGCATTTGTTTTCACAGGCAGCTTTGTAATGTCATTTTCTTGCAAGATTTTTTGCAATGCGTATTTGTTATATTTTCTTTGTGTGTACATATGATTCAAACATCAAAGTTGATCATTTAGAAGAGTTGGTCTTCTGGAACAATTTGTGTGTCCAACGTAGTGTCAATCTCTTGCCATGTGGGTTTTTGAAATCTTATCATGTTCAAAAATGAGAGGTACAAGGTGTTAGATGAATGTCTAATCGAGTGACTCAAATGCATTTGAGTAGCCATTTTCCAATATGTAGATGTTGAAATGTGACATATTGAGCATCGACTTTCTGTTCGATGTTTGCATATTGCTGGCAATTGCGCATGATCACCGACCAATAATAAAATATAATTTTTAAAAGGCGCATTGCATGGGGTAGATTTTATCTGATGCACAACAAGACGCAATGTCTATGCGGTCATCATGGACATCTCATCGATAATGATATATTCAGCAGCAAGTATTGTTCGGAAACGTATGTCGGTTGGCATTAAATTTCGTACGTATAAGCTGTTGATAGGGATGGAAAACATGTTGTGCATTGTTGTTGCACGTTTGCTAAGTCTTGACACAGCGGCACCGGTAGTAGCACAAAGCAGCACGGATCTGTTCATTCTGTCAAGTGAGTACGCTAGATACTTTATGAAATGTATTTTTCCACTTCTAGGTGTACCTGAAAGCACAATAATACCTGAAGTTTCTGATATCAAAAGTGAATAGCTATTTTCTTGTTCCATTGTCAACGAGGTATTTCCAAAAGATTCAAATTTGTGTACAATACCCAATGCATCCTTGGTATCTTTCGTCAAAGATGCCACATCGTCATCTACTTGTTCGAATACAACTTGAAATAGAGGGTCACGCAAAAAAGATTTGTGTTGCAATAGAATGTTCACGATCTGTTGGCGCTGCTCATCTTGAAGCATCTGTTTATTTGTGTAATCCTCAACATGGCATTCAATATATTTTTCACATCAAATAATATCATGCAACATGCAGATGATATTCTCATCTACAATAGAATTATTAAGGAGCATATAAATCATATCAAAATTGTCTTGCGGATTCTCATATGAGAAATTTTATTTGATAAGAAATCCAAATGTGAATTCTTTAATCATGAACTAGTCGTGGCACCTATGCAAACAAATTGATATGAGAGATCTCGATTCTATTATTGCGTTTGCCAAGATAACATCGATTTACTTTCTTTGTAGGCCCACTCTCAAATTTTTAGGAAGACAAACATGTGATATGAAATTATTTGATATTTCAAGATTTATATCAAGAAGTTTGTATTCTTTTGTTTGGATAAATTTTTAAGCTGAGATGATCGACAAGCAAAGCGAACACCATTAATTTTAATAAGGTCAATGACAAAGTACACAAAATCACTCTGAGGTGACCTCTTGTGCAAGTCTAGACTCATATTCAGTACTTTAGAGAACCACAATAAAAAAGTTATACTCTTGTGCTTGTCAGCATGCTACTACAAACAACACACCAACAACCTCTAGTGAGTATTGAATATCTCGATGTTATCGATATACTGCATATGATCACCATAATGGAGTAAAGAAAGTAATATACATCCTTACAAGAAGGAAGGAACCTTATTATATCTAATGAACACCAATCAACAAATTCAAATACACACAACTTTGCATAACCATTTTTTCCAATGTATGGAGATAGAAATATTGCTCATTTACAAGCTACTTTCCTCAAAGTAGACATGGAAGAGGTTAATAATAAACTGTAGAGCCTAGAGGAAGAGTTAGTTAGTTTGAAAGGAGCTTTTAATCGTGCTTTACAAATCGACACCACATCAAATGAAAGAGTCCCTATAATGATGCATTTCCATGGCTTACACAATATCAAAAGCAACAAAGGAATCAAGTCTCAAATTATTACACATCCACATGTAAATAAGAAAACTTCAATTGTTCAAAGTGTATTTAGAACAATTTGTCAAAACTTAAGAAATCAATAGCTTTGTATTACTAGGCATAATTTTAAGAAAATGGTGTCTCGGCTGCCATCGTTGGCAGTGTATCGGAGTATCTATGGTCTGAAACAGTCAGCTCGACAATGGTACAAAAAGAAAAATCAAGTCCTAAAATCATTGGAATTCAAGCCACTGATGGCTGATTCCAATGTGTACGTCAAAACTATAGATGGAAAAATCATTATTGTGGCTATGTATGTGGACGACACTCTGATACTCTACAAGAGTAAAAGGCTGATTGCTGAAGTGAAGACAAACATCTCGAAACATTTCGAGATAGTGGATCTGGGAGAGGCCAGGTGTTACCTTGGCTTGCAAATTGAAAGGGACTATGAGGGAGGTAAGTTGTACCTTCATCAGTCCATATACACCCAGAAAATCTTGGAGGATTTTGGGACGCTGAATTGTAAAGGGACGAATACTCCAATGCTCGCAGGGACAGTGCTGACGAACAAAAATTGTTTGAGGACTGAGGCAAAGAGAGAATTGATGTAGCTCACACCTTATAGGAAGCTGATAGGATCGCTGATGTAGCTTGCAGACAATACATGCCCTGACATTGCTTATGCAGTGTTTAGAATGAGCCAATTCTGCACAAATCCTGGCTCGACACGTTGGAAGACTGCAAAGCGAATTTTGCAATGTCTTCAACTAACAAAGGATTATGGTTTATGTTATTGTCGTGATGCAGGTTTTCAGATGATTTTCTACAGTGATGCTAGTTGGGCATCCCTCAAAGACGACTATAAAAGGGTCTCAAGAGGATGCACCATTGCTTCAGGAGTGGCAATTCTCTGGGTCAGCAAGAAGCAGACCATTGTGGCCCAGTCATCCTATGAAGCGGAGTATGTCGCAGCAACAAAGATGGCTAATGAGATAATCTGGTTTAGACAGTTCCTGGATGAATTGGGCAAAACAAACAATGAACCTCTGGTTTTGCAGATGGACAACACATCTGCAATACATCTGACAAAAGATCTTGTGTTTCATTCAAAGATGAAACACATTGCGATGAAGTACCACTTGATCAGGGACCTGATTGGCAAGAAGATGTTGCAAACCACCTTCATTGGAATGAAAGACATGGTTGGCTCTAGACAAAGGTCTATTCGAGAGATAGAAGAGCAGCCTTGGAGTAGTCAAGCTATCATGCTTTGAGAGAGAGCTCAAGAAACATTTTGTTTCTAATGTCAAAGCTTTGCTAGCTTTCAATTCTGAACCTTTGACAATTGGCGACACGACACGACACAACACAAAATCAGTTGTGCCCCACGAACAGCCAACAAGAAGATTAGCCAATTGCCATTGGGTGCAGATATCTGATCTGATATCATGACATCATCAGAAGAGTTTTAGATTGTGGCTAATTTGCCACTCTTGTAATTCGTGAATTAGTTGTGGATGCTTAGTTTTTCTAATTTGTAAGTTACAAGAATGCGACACAAAATTGTTCACGAACTATATACTTTCTGATTGATGCACATTATAGTAAGTCTGATGTCCAATGCTAGTAAGCAAGACAATTGTTAGAAGACAAAATATACTGAATAGGAATTCGCCTGCGTGTGAGATAATTTTTGTGATAGGATCTGTAGATCCACAAGGTCCACTAGTAAGCGAGACTCGAATTTGTGAGAGAACAATATTTTCTCTCACGCCAATGCACTGTGTGGATCTGCATGGAGTGCTTGAAAGAATCAGAAAAATCAATAGATGATTTTGTAACTATTGTGCACATTATTATTCTAGATGATCGTATGATCTTGTATGCAAATTAGTCTGCTACTATTTGTGTGTTTGATTTGCTTGTTTATTCTAATTTCGCATCTTGGTTTGATATTGTTGAATGTTGCATTATTCTGTTAACGTAGATTAGCTGTGTCTGACTACTCTTTGAAGGATTGTAGGAGTGATACAGCCGACAATGACCAGCGATTACATCTGAATTTTTGACAAACTGATCCTGTTCGCGAATTCTTTCGCTTTGTGCTTCGCTTCGGCTAAAGGATAAATCAATTACAGAGCTCACCTAGGTTTTGTTTCATTTCGTTCGTTTCGTCCTGTTTCATCTTGTCTCGTCTCGTTATAGAGCTTGATTGCTTGATTAAATTTGTCGCAAATTATTTTGCTTCGTTTTGCGATCTGTGCTTCCAGCATGAATCAATGTCAGTGCAAGTTTTGGTTCGTTTCGTTTGGTTGCGTTATAGAGTCTGATTGATCCAACTCGCACAGAGACAATTCGAGTGTCGCAAAAAGTTTTGCGAATCGTTCGTGACTTAATTCTGTCAGTTTGTCACCAGAGTTGTTTTGGCTACAATTTTGCATTTTCTGAGTGTATTCTTTGTCATCAATGAATAACCGGATGCACTTGCATTCCTTATGGGAGATCCAATTGGTAAGCCAAGGATCTAATTTTTTTTCAAGATTTGATACGGTCCTCTATATCCAATGGACAGTTTGTAATGCTTTCCGGTATGCATTACACTAGTATCCTACGAGATTCATAAATACACCCAATCCCCCACTTGAAACTCTGGAGGCAATCTTTTCAAATTAGCATAAAATTGGTCTCTATCTTGGGCACTCTCTATGAAAAAAATCAAATCACAAAGACCTGATTATACTCTTTGATCTTTGGCTTAGTAGGAGAGCACATCTAGCTTCATTACAAATGTAGAAATCAAGCATCTACTACACATAGAAAGTGATAACTCAATAAGAACTTGTCAAAATCACTTATGTATGATAATTTATTGTTATTGTCCGTACTACTACAATACTCGCACGTGGGAACTCATGCATATAATACTACAATACTTGCACGTGGGAACTCATGCATATAAGAAAATTAGCATTCCATACACAAAAATTCACTTCATCACAAATTATGCAAAAAATGAATGTAGAACCCAAAAAGATATCTTCCATAAGAATGAGTGAGTGATGAATATCAGCCATACAAGTGAGTGAGTGATGAATATCAGCCACACTTGTATGCCTATTCATAATAGCCTCTTGCCCTATTTGGATGCGTTTGCTCAAGCTTATCAACTTATGGAAGGTTCTAGATGTAAATGCAATGATTCATCCATGCTTCCATATTTGAACTCTCTGGAAAATAACAACAAACAAATAATAAATGTGAGTAATCAATCAATGCTTGCATGTCTCCTCTATCTTTGTCCTTCCTTGATATGTCTCCACCAAGAAAATCCATAAATATCCATCTCACCATAAGATATCATCATCAATTATGATGACCATTACTGAGTGATATAATGAGATTCCCTTATCTTCATTTCCATCAGCAAAACCAACCAAAAATGCTAGTACACCTCCAACATCAAAATGATGCAAAACAATGTAACTAGTTTCACCATATCTTGACAATTGCACACATTCACATGAAATTGCTCAAACATGAGATAGAAGAAGTAAAATAAACTTGAACAACACTTCATTGTTGCTCCTTTGACCTTACTTGAGTCTTCAAACACCTGAAAAAATAGATCCAAAGTAACTTTGCCACTTGACTTCCCTTTGATGCTCTTGACTAGCTCCAAATTGCCACGTTTGCTTTTGTGTTGTTGAAGCCCCTCAAGATCAACCTCTTGGTCTTCCTCTTGACCATCAAAGTCATTGACTACTAAGACCTTTTTTACAAATCCATTTGTTGCTTCCATTCCTTGAAAATCACCTATTGTAGAAAAAGTTAGCAGACATCAAAGCTCCACCCCAGAATGACGGAAGATTTGCATTCACCCTCATAGATTTAGCTGTTTAAAAAAGATTGATCTTCCTCTCTTCCACACTATGTAGAACCTTTGAGTTTGAAAGCTCCCTCTTGATCCCATATGCCACACAAACCTCTTTGAACTTTGTTGATATGTCTTCATTTGCCAACTTTAAACACTTGATCTTCTTGTTTAATTGACTCTCCACAACATTCTTGAGCTTGAGAAAGACATCAAGTATGAAATCCTCACTCTTTAGAATATAAGTCCAACAATATCTACTAAAATCATCAATGCAAATCACAAACATCTTTGCTCTTCCATTACTCAAAGCACTAGTACAATACACAACCAAATGTACTAAATGAAAATGCATCTTAGATCTTGAGCTAGATCTAGAATAAGACAACCTTTGTGACTTTGACATTGAACAAAGCTCAACAAATTGCTTCTTTTCCTTCAAACCACCACGGTTAGAAACAACATATCCATCAAGTTTGTAGAGCTCGCCTTTTCTCTTTCCTTGAGCAATCAAGACTTCATTCCTTTTGATCAAGCAAGAACCACCAACAGATTCCTTAAGCCCTTTGTCAACCATTTGACACTCACTAAGAACATTCATAGTAATGGAAGGTATGAACAAAACATTCTTCAATATTACATTCATATTTGTAGATGAGAAAAAAAATAGGAATAGTACCAATGCCCTTGATAACAACTTTACCATCATTGACCATGTTGATGACCTTCTTCTCTCCTTCATAAGGCACCAAAGAAGTGCATTACTCTTTGTGACATGTCATATAAAAGTTTGCTCCACTATCAATCCACCATGAATCAATATCTCCATCATTGGTTAGGAAACAAGAATCATTTGAATTTTGTTCATCAACACCATCCTCATCATTAGTGAAATTGCCTTGATTCTCACTTTGATCTCTTTTCTTCTTCAAGTAATCACTAGAAAAATGTCCTTTATTCCACAATAGCAACATTTTAGCTTAGATCTATCTTTTCTCTTGCCAACAAAAGTAGAATCCTCACCTTGATTTTGCCCTTTAGACCACTTGCCTTTTCATTTGCCCTTAAACTTGCCCTTTGAGAACATAGCCTCCTCTCTCCAACTTGAGATATGGAAGTAGATCCTCCTTTTGATAGAAGCCTATACTCCTCATTCACTGAGATTTATTACAAATACACCATACTTGGCAAAGTCTTTTGAATAGCAAAAATTTGAACAAGATTAGCATGATCATCCAACAAGTCATTAAGAACTACTTGAACAAGTTCTATCTCCTTAATGCTTTCATCAATACATGCTACGTCATCATTGAATGATTTAACTCTCAAAATTAAAGCATGAGCACTTTCATCAATTTTTTGTAAACTTTGAAGATGTTTCTCCTAAGGGTTAGGACCCTTGATGTAGACTAGGGCTCATAAAGCTTCTTTAAGGCTTTCCAAGCATCACTAGATATAGTGCACTTACCAACTTCCTTGAGAAGTTCATTAGTCACATTCATCTTGATCACATGAAGGGCTTGTTTTTCTCTCCTATTATACCTCAATTGTTCTTGAGGTGCCAAAGGTCTTTCCTCCATACCTACAATAGTGTCCATCAACTCATTCATTTCAAGGAGCGACTCCATTCTCAACTTCCAAGTTGAATAGTTGCTTGAGATAAGCCTATCATTGATCTCCAACATGAAGCCTCCATTTGTAGCCATGTTGCAATGATTTGCTCTTCTCTTTCAACTTGTTCCAATGCACTTAGCACTCTCTTGAAATTCAACAAATAAATTCAATCTGAAATCACAAAAGATATGGAACTTCTTTCTTGCACAAAAACTAGCAAATCCAGCACATAGAATTGATGACACTTGATCAACAAATGATCAACCTATAATATCATAAACTTTTGAACTTCCAAGATTGAAACACACTCTTGAAAAGTCCAGCAAGTTCAAACACAAAAGATCCAATCAATTTTAGGGTTTTCACAAAAGTACACAAATTGAATCATTCACATTAGAAACTTGATATAGAATTATGAAGAATGATGTTTTCCCTTTCTTATGCACTAAAAATAACCAAAATTCAACAAGTAGGAAGGGAAATTAGCCTACTACAAGTATTTTGACCTAAATTGAGCTTTATATACAAAAATCCCACTCTAAAATGCTTGATTTCGACTAGGAATCACTCTAGCATGTTCTAGAATTGGTGACACCTCCAAATCACTCACTAGAATTGGTTCCTCCTCCAAATATAGCCTAAAACAAAGCTCTAATACCATGTGAAGAAAATCATATCACAAAGACCTAATTATGCCCTTTGATCTTTGGCTTAGTAGGAGAGCACATTTAGCTTCATGACAAATGTAAAAATCAAGCACCTACTATACATAGAAGATGAAAACTCAATAGGAACTTGTCAAAATCACTTACGTATGATAATTTATTATTTTTGTCTGTAAAATGGCTATACTACTATAGTACACACACGTGGGAACTCATACACATAAGAAAAATAGCATTCTATACACAAAAATTCACTGTATCATCACAAATATGCAAAAAATGGATGTAGAACCCAAAGAGATATCTTCCATAAGAATGAATGAGAGAAGAATGAGAGAGATGAATTGCAACCACACTTGTATGCCTATCTATAACAACCTCTTGCCCTATTCGGATGCCTTTGCTCAAGCTTATCAACTTATGGAAGGTTCTAGATCTCTTCCAAACCCTAGATCTATCATGACTAGATTCAATGCATCTCTACTAACCAATTAGAGCAGGTCCAAATTAGACCTTATCAACTTGCCTAAATTTTCAAAAATAGTAAATCCAATATTCTTAGGCCTTATTAACTTTATAAAGTCTATCTCTAAAATAAAAATACATATTGGCCTCAAAATTGCCAAATAAACTTAACATGATAAATCTCAAACTACTTGACTATTTTTCACACTCTGGACATTCTAATGTGCTATCTATAGCATTTCTTGCATATCGTGCAGGAAATCCACTACTTTCTAAAACTTGATAAATCCGCTACTTTCTAAAACTTGATCGAACGAGTCTCTACTACAATGGATGATTTAGGCTCAAAACCATACATAAGCATGAACAAGCTATCACCGATAGCCAAATGCTTAATACTATAATAGGCAAACTCAATCAAGGGCAGATACTTCTCCTAATGAGATTGTCGTCGAGACACATATGCATGAAGTATTTGTTCCATCGTCACAGAATTTACACAAATATGGCATTGTTCAGATAGCCTGTCATTGTCGTTCTAAGATACACGTTCTAAGGTACAGCATTAAAGATCAAATCCGATGTGTGGAAGAGTCGAGGCGTAAGTCCTGCTTTCTAGCTAATGGGATCACAAACACGATTGGAAACTATATATGAACTTTAATACATGCCATATGTAGTTTTGCACTCATGCAGAGGTAATCGAAGAAACAAGCATAGCTTCATAAATATATTTTTTTGGAATTAAAGAGTCTATCTTGATTTTGACAACACATGATGGGACATACTGGAAGGCTGCTTATTGTGAATCTTCTTCCGATACAAACATGGTCCACAATACTATAACATATCTTCCGACACCCGTCGGTTGAGATTTGACAAAATCCCAATATGTAGGAATGAATCTGTGTGATGCTAGTGAACAACTTCAAGTTGAAAATATGAGGGTGCCCCAGAGTAGAAGTTCTTATGAAAAGAGTGCATTCCCAGGAATGTTTGTATGTTTGAGATACCAGTGAGACAGAGATGAGGTGGCTAAAGTGTGAGAATCATTTCCGATGGTGTAGCCTATCATTTGTTGATCTAGAACATCCATGACCCAGGAATATGTACAGGAAGAAGAGAATGCATAGAAAGTACATAAGTAATGGTATGAAGTATAAACAAGAAATGAGGTGAAAAATAGGCATGGAAAACTAGAACTACAAGCAAGATCATAAGAAAAATAGAAAGAAATAAATAAAAAAAGTAAAATTTATATGGATCTCGTCAGTTGAGATTTGAGCTGATCCCGTCGGTTGAGATTTGAGCTGATCCCGTCGGTTGAGATTTGAGTGGATCCCATCGGTTGAGATTTGAGCTGATCCCGTTGGTTGAGATTTGAGCTGATTGCGTTAGTTGAGATTTGAGTGGATCCCGTCGGTTGAGATTTGAGCTGATCCCGACGGCTGAGATTTGAGCTGATCCCATCGGTTGAGATTTGACAAAATCCCAATATGTAGGAATGGATCTATGTGATGCTAGTGAAGAACTTCAAGTTAAAAATATGAGTGTGGCCTAGAGTAGAAGTTCTTATGAAAAGAGTGTATCCCCAGGAATGTTTGTATGCTTGAGATACCAGTGAGACAGAGATGAGGTGGCTAAAGTGTGAGAATCATTTCCGATGGTGTAGCCTATCATTTGTTGATCTAGGACATCCATGACCCAGGAATATGTACAGGAAGAAGAGAATGCATAGAAAGTACATAAGTAAATGGTATGAAGTATAAACAAGGAATGAGGTGAAAAATAGGCATGGAAAACTAGAACTACAAGCAACATCATAAGAAAAATAGAAAGAAATAAATAAAAAATGTAAAATTTATACTAGGGAAAAGATGTTAAATTGGGTCAACAAAAAACGACTCTTCGTAATACCACCGTAGATGACCACCGTTTACGACAGTGTCTAGGAGGATTCCGTTAAGTGTTTGCAACTGCACTGCACCATTAGGAAAGACTTTATTAATAACATACGGCCCCTCACTTCTGAATTTCAATTTGTTGGGGTCTTCTTGGATGTATAAAGAAGCACCTAGTCACCTAAATGTAGATCTTTATTGCGTAGGTGATGGTTATGCCAGGCCTTTTGGCGTTGTTTATTAACCAGTTGTGCGTGGTAAGATATAAGTCTTGTCTCGCATAACTAGGTTAACGTAAATTGCTTGGTTTTGAGTTGTTGTTCATAGATATTTGTTGAAAAAGCTTCCATGACTCGTAATGATGGGACTAAGAATTCTACTGGCATTACCGCCCCTTGACCATATACTAAGTGGAAAGGGGTAACCCACCTAGTGGCTTTCTTCGGGGTGGTGCGGTAAGCCCAAACAGCTTAGAAAAGTTTTGTTTCCCAATCAAAACAACTGGTTTCAACTATCTTGGTCAAAATTTTACATATCGTCTTGTTAGTTGATTCAGCCTGGCCATTACATTTAGGGTAGTACGGTGTACTTTTTCTATGAACAACAAGGTAATGCCGTTGGAGGTTATCAATGACAACATTTAAAAAATTCGTGCCGCGATCACTAACTAACTCAATGGGATAGCCAAAACGTGTAATAATGTTTTCGTAAAAAAAACGCGCGATTGTTTTTGCGTTGGCATCCTTCGTTGCTCGAGCCTCCACCCACTTAGTGGCATAATTTGTGGCTATGATGATGTAACAAGCTTGAGTATGTTTTGTTGTTGGACTGATTGGTTCAACAAAGTCAATTCCCCACTTATGGAAGGCTTTGCCTTCTATAATGAGAGTCAACGGCGTGAAATCTGCTTTGGTGTTTTTCTTGTCTCGTTGACAGGCATCACACGCTAACAGCAAACGTGTCCTTAAACAAAGATGGCCACCACAGTCCTGCTCGAAGGATAATCTTCATTGTGGCTTCAACAGAAAAGTGGCCACCTCCAATGCCCTCATGAGCCTGAGATATGACAGGTCGTATCTCATATTCATAAGCACATCGACGAATGATACCGTTAACTCCCCTTTTGTAAAGTTGTCCTGCAATTAACTGAAAGGGCATTGCTTTTAGCAAAAAAATTTTTTGCCACCGTACTCAGGCCTTCTTTGAGTCTGCCTGTTGTGAGAAACTGGGTAATCTCCTCAGCCCATAAGGGTGTAGCATCGATCTGAAAAAGGCATGCATCAGGGAGATCATCGTTGACTGGTGTAGTTGCTTTTTCAGCACTTGGTAGTCTGGAAAGGTGGTCTGCCATGAAATGTTGGGTCTCTTTCCGAACGACTATGCAGAAATTAAATTCCTCTAAAATCAACAGCCATCGAGCTATATATCCTGTATTATAGGATTTATTAACGATATATAGAAGGGCTTGATGGTTTGTGTAGAATGCAAAGGTCTAGCCTAATAAATAATGTCTTAGTTGTTGCACAACATAGACCATCGCCAATGCTTCTCTCTCGGTGGTTGTATGGTTTACTTCAGCAGACACCAATTGCCTGCTCAAGAAACATATTGGAAAGTCTTTGTCATACTTGTCCGGTTGTGCAAGAAGACCTCCCATGGCATACTTACTTGCATCAGTATGTACATGAAACTCTTTCGTGTAATCTGGCGAGCGGAGTATGGGAGCCATGGTGAGGGCTGTTTTCAACTCCTCAAAGGCCTTAATTCGTTCTTCGGTCCAGCGAGGATCTACCACAACTAAATAAACGAGGCGTGCCTTGCCGGCATAGTCGATTGTAAAGATGAGATAATAATTGGTATGACCGAGGAAGACATATACTTCCTTCACTGTTGCTGGTAAGGGCATGTCCACTATAACCTTGATTTTTGACGGGCCGGTAGAAATACCGTCTTTTGAAATTATATATCCGAGTACAACCCCATGGGTGACCCATATTTGGCATTTATCAGGGTTTAGTGAGATTCCAAATCTACGACAACGAATGAAGATTTTTTCTAGGGCATCAAGGTGTGTAGTTGCAGAGGAATGTACACCTAGATCGTCGAGATAAATCTCCACGATTCGATGTAACAGATCTTGAAAGGCCAGTTGCATGACCCTTTGGAACGTTGAAGGGGCATTGCATAAGCCAAAAGGCATAACGTTATAAGTATAAACCCCGTTCTCTGTTGCAAAGGCCGTTTTATGTTTATCTTCAGGGGCTATTTGAACAAGGAAATACCGCTGAATCCATCTAAGAAACTGAAAGCTTCAGCTCCTGCCATTTCCTCTAGGATTTGAGTCATTAAAGACAAGGGAAAATGGTCTTTCTTCGTAACCGCATTAAGGTTTTTGAGATCGACACAGATACGAAGCTTGAAGTTTTTCTTGGGTACAACCATAATGGGTGATACCTAATCAGTATGTTGAAGCCAACATCCAACCATTTCTTAATATCTTCGTCGATCCTCTCACGATAGACAGGGTTAGATCGATAGGGTTTAGCCCTAATAGGCTTAGCATTGTCTTCTAAAGGAATCCTATGGACAACTATTTCAGATGGGATTCCTTTCATTTTTGTATAATTCCATGTAAATACATCCCTGTATTTGCGAAGTAATGTTTCCAGATCAGCAAGTTGGGTTGATGACAAATGTGCACCAACATGAACTATTTGATCTATCTCCTTGTCAGGATCTTTAAGATTTAGTGAAATGGTCTTAGCAGGTCCTTCAAAGGAGTTGTAATTTGGTGTAGGCTCCCGATGTGGCTATGGTAACTGGATAACAACGTCATCCAGTGTAAAGTCTTTGAACTTCTGTGGAAGATCAAAAGGTGGGTCAACAAAAGGTTCGGAAACTTTGGGAATCATCTGAGGTGATTCACTACCGGACGTGGAAGCTTGGTCGGATTGTTTGGTTTTTGTCCCTTTTGACAAGGGCTTGATCGGCTGTTTAAGCTTCTCACACATCTGTTTTTGACGCTCGGTTAATTTTGTATCAATAACTTAAGTTTTTTGTAACTGAGGTTTTTGTTGTTTTTGAGTGGGCGATGTTGGTGCCTCACTTATCAGATTGTCATCGACTGTATCCCGGACTTCGTCGAGATACACATACCATGTATATACTTTGGGTTTGGGCTTGTATGTTTGTGTGCTGGGTACCTTGTATGTCAGTTGGACATGAGCCAACGGTCCTGATGTCGTTATCTTTTTAGGAATTGATTTTGGCGGATAAGGTTGTGCATCTAGATATAGGAGTACATGTTCATCCTTCATGTCTACATCATCCATGGAAAGAATACCTTCTTCCGAAACATGGGCTGTAGAGACACTAGGTTCTCCTGGGCACCACACTATAGGAATTGGGTCAATCATCATAAGTGGGATGATGGGTGTGTCAATGTCTGTAGAGTATAGGAGAATATCCACATCTGCTGCAACAGTTTTGATATGACATCAATTGGAATCAGTACAGTCCACAGTGGCTAGTGCGTGACCCCAATTGATTATGTCCGTGGATCTCGTATAGTGACCTTTTGGTTGGATCGGGACGCTGTCTGATTTGTCATATGTTGTGGATGACCAATGATTGTCATATGTTGTTGAATCAACCGTAACTCATTTATCGTGGTTACCAAAGGTAATTTTGCTATATGCTTCCAATCTTGGACAACACCTGCCATCTGGAGCCAGGGTGTATCAAGAAGGATTTTATATGTATTGTTATCTTCTGGTAAATCTAAGATGACACAATCTAGCACAAATTTGACACCTGCTATGTGAACTTTTATATTTGATAAATGACTAGCAGGGCCAGTAACTCGTTGATCAGCCATGCGAAGTTTATATCGTGATTGATCGAGGGTATGAAAGTCCCATGACTTTGCTAATGACAAAGCCATGATATTAACGCCTGATCCGCTATCTAGGATAGCAGATACGCAGGATAGTCTTTATAGGACAAAGGTAGGGTGATGCTAGTCCCCTTAGCAACACCTATATTCAACAGATTCATAGGAATCTGGGAAATTTCAGAAATCTCTTATGTTTCCTGCTGTTCATCAGGAATAGTAGGCAGCTGAACATTTCGATGGATATAACGTTGAAGCCCAGTGAAGGATTTTATTGCGGTATGAAACGGCATGGTGAGTTGAGCTTGTAGGAGGTCAGAAAATACTTCAAGTCCCCGTAGGGATTGCTCCTTTTCAGGGATATGAGCTGAGAAGAGACTTTCTATATGTTCTTCCTCTTGCAAAAACTCATCTCAAAACTCATTTTATTGACGTTGTTCCACCTTTGGGTCTGGGTAATCTTTTGGTAATGTGGAAGCTGTCAAGTGGCTTCCATGGGGGTCAGCTGATTTGGCATTATTTTGCTGCTGTTCTTGTTGTTGGTGTTGTGCTCTAGTGAGAACTCTAATAGGTTCGGATGAAATATGACGTGCTGGAAGAATCTTGTTAGGTTGTTTAAGACAATCCTTGAAACTGTGTTTACGGACACAGTCGGGACATTTCGCATGGTATTGGTTTTTAGCTTTACAGTCAGCCATGAAATGTCCCGTTTCACCACAAATAAAGCAGTAGTTGCTCATTGGGCCTATGGCATTAGCATAACCATCTTGGATGGCTAGTTGTGCCGAATTTTCTGGTGGTGTTGAATACTCATCTCGTTTGCACGAGCACGAGTTGTCAGTTTGATAATGTTGAGAACTAGCAGATGGAAGTGTTGTATCTTGATGATAGGACTGATCGTAGGAGTTCTCAACAAGATGTGTTTGTGTAGACTCTCGAGGATTTCTATGTTTTTGTGGTCCTAGATCTGGTTGTCCTCTTGTGGAATGGCTTGAAGTGTTTGATAAATGCCTCCTTCAAGAGTGACCAATCATGTTTATCTTCACGATCAAGGTTAAAAAACCACTCTCGTGCTCGATCGATCATGGTCATCGAAAAGAGCTGTACCATGGCTTTCGGTGATGTCTCGCCATAGACGTCACATGAGTTCTCAAAGACTTGAAGAAATCTTTGAGGATCAGTGTTACCATCGTACTTAGGTAAATCTAGCTTTGGGGTACGTTTTTCAGTACGTGAAACATTATTCGCAAAAGCTCCGTTTAAGTGAGCTCGTGCATGTGAAGATTCGGCAACATGAAAATGTGGTCGTTCATATGGAGCTTCATAACGTATGGGTTCCCATTTGTCGAATGGGTTGGTGGATGGCTGTTGGACTTGGGATTTCATCCAAAAAAATTTGTCAAATCGAGCTTGTTCAGTGGATGGGGAGACCATCTCTGGTAGATAGCCCTCCGTAGAATTCGGATCGTAAGGGCGATCTATAACAACTTGTAGAGTATCGTATGATTGTGTAAATAGGCTCCTGGACGCTTGTTACGGTGGCTACGGTGCAAGGTGTGAAGCAATGGGATTTTGCCGAATGTATTCCCTACGGCTCAATGCAGTTGTCACGGCGCAGAGCGGTCACTACGGGGCAATGCGGTTGTTATGGCTGGAAGGTGGTCGCAATGATTGTAGTGTGTTTTATGATGGACTCAATGGTTCAAGGGTCGGTTGAGATCTGAGAGCATCCGCCGGTCTAGAACTGACCTGAGGGCGGCAGTCGAGATCTGACACAAGGTCGTCAGTCGAGATCTGACGCGAGGTCATCAATTGAGTTCTGACGCGAGGTCGTCGCTGTCAGTTGAGATCTGACACGAGGTCGTCGATCGAGAACCGAAGGTCAACACTTATGATCAAGGAACGAAGACCACAGCTCACGACGAGAAGCCGCCAACACACCGCAAGATGAAACCGGCGGTCACCTACGAAGCAAACCGAAGGCAGTCCACGAAAGAAACTGATCAAAGGCCACCGCAAAGTCAATGAATACGGTTCACGACGTTTCTCTCCTCATGACCGCTCACCATAAAAAAAAAGCATCATTTCCAGCACATGGATTGCTTTAGAGCCTTAGCATCTCGCATCTCTTCTGCACCCTTCTGTGTTGTAGCTAAACCAATCCTTCCACACCAATCTGTTCTAATGCGATCCATTGTGGTCTCAAATGCATTCCATTGTGGTCAAAATGCAATCCTAATGCCCTGAAGTGGCCTCAAATGCCCTCAAATGGCCTCCACCATCTCTCTGGCTTATGAACCAAAAGAGAGAGAGAGAGAGAGAGAGAGAGAGAGAGAGAGAGAGAGAGAGAGAGAGAGAGAGAGAGAGAGAGAGAGAGAGAGAGAGAGAGAGAGAGAGAGACTCATTGCAACCAGATCGCAAAGGACCACAAATGGCCCGCAAATGCCCTCAAAGGGCCACAAATGGACCGCAAGAAGGTCAACACTTATGATCAAGGAGCGAAGACATGGCTCACAAGGAGAAGCCGCCAATACACCGCAAGATGAAACTTGCAGTCACATACGAAGCAAACTGAAGGTAGTCCACAAAGGAAGCTGACCGAAGGCCACCGCAAAGTCAACAAATCCACACCTTTATGTGTTGCAACTAAACCAACCCTTTCGCACCCTTCTGTCCTTATGTAGTCCATTGTGGTCTCAAATGTGGTCCATTGCAGTCAAAATGCGGTCCTAATGCCCTAAAGTGGCCTCAAATGCCCTCAAATGGCCTCCACCATCTCTCTGGCTTATGATCCAAAACCTGTAGAAATACACCAAAACCTTGCACATATGAAAATTGTCATGCCCATGACTGGTCTTGGGTAGTGTGTCCATGCTAAGGACTAGTAGACCAACAACTCGTAAGTTAATTGTGTCTCTAAGGGAATTGGGGCCCTTATGTGTACATGGTCATAAGTAATGGTTGTAGGCCTAAACACTTGATGGTGGATTTGTATGGGTCTGTCAGTGAGTCATTGGGGAACTGGATGACGTGGCCCAAATAGGCTGCAAAGGTGTCTAGTGAGGTGTCACAATGCACTACTAGTGTTGCATGGGCCTTGGAGGGTATAAGTATACCTATTGGGCTCTCACTAGTGTATGCTTGATAGCATGACCGATGGCAGGATGTTGTAGGTGTGATGCCACACTCCTCTTTGTGATTGATCCATAGCTTGGGGGCTAGATCTGTTCGATCTAGGTTTGGTTGGGTTGGTTTGTCCACCATCAGATTCCCTTGTGTTGCTTGAGATTGGCATGCTTAGAATAGGATCCTTGGATTGAGGACATTATATTGGTATCAGATCCAATTCTAAGCACATTTTTGCCATTGATTTATGTTCAAGAGAAATCGCGAATTGTGGGGATTTTTCCATTGTGTAATATGGAATCTTAACACTCTCTCGAGAATTCAATGGAGTATGCAACGAAGTGGTGAAAAAGTGAGATATGCTATGTAGTGAATCTTTGTGGGATCATCAAACCATTTTGTACAAACTTTTAAATCATGTGGATCTACAAAGTATTCATGTAGTGGATTTCTTTCCTTGCCTAACCTCAATCCAAGATCTAATCAATCTAGCATCAAAGAGATGAAGTTAGTTGTCACGCATAGATTCGTTCCCATGAGAGCAATAGTATAGTTCAGATTTCAGCATGAATGGAAGATTCACATCTAACTCTAACATCCACTTACCCTAAGCATTAACACTATATCCACTAACTCTAGATTCACAACAAGATAGCTTACTCTCTCTCTCTCTCTCTCTCTCTCTCTCTCTCTCTCTCTCTCTCTCTCTCTCTCTCTCTCTCTCTCTCTCTCTCTCTCTCTCTCTCTCTCTCTCTCTCTCTCTCCCTTTCTCCCTCATAAAAAGTATAATAACATGCAATCCCAATAACAATCAAATCCAACAATTAGCAAAATCCAAAGAAAGCTTGAGAGATGGAGGACAAGTGATAGAGAGCAAGGACATTCATAAATCCATTTCACAAGAGAACCGATCTGCTTTATTGAAATGAAGAATGAACATCTGTAGGAACTCAAGTTGGTCCCTTTTTATAGTAGAGGGGATGATCCTGGCCTTTGAATCCTATTGGTCCATTTCTGCCTCCCTAATTATTCAAATTTAAAAAAGAGTGGAAACCATCCAAATTGGAGGGAAACCCAACTTTATTCACTAACTTGACATTTAGGCCCTACGACATTAAAAGTCCCACAAAAAGGCCAAAAGTTCTTTTATTGACTTTCAACTAATCAAATCTCTATGTGATCATCGGGTTGGACTTACACATGCAGGGTGCCAAATCCCTCTCATTTATTAACTAGGTCTAGGTTGCCTTGGGATCCGCAAACCCTCCAACAGTATCCCCCACCAAAACTTCCCACGACACCTACGAGATGTAGTTATTGGGGACTTTTGTTTGCTTCGCGACAAATCTTTATCAAATGATATTGCACCTTCTCCATAAAATTGAGTCGGGCAGTGTTAAAATCCATATTATGTGGCAAAAAACAATTATGAGCTCCGAAAATCCACTTTGAAGTTGTCCAGGACATGAAGCGAGATTCCCAGGAGCCTCCCATCATTGCTGCACAAAAATATAGTCGAGCAACCAACAACTGATCCTTGATATTCTTTGAGGCTATTGGCTTATTTGGATTGAATGCCAAAGGAGAAAGACAATCATCCCATCTCATTGCCACTGATGCCAACAGAGTCAAGTCTTTCGCAAAAATTGTCGATTGTCTCACTGTCGGATTGGGAGAGTGTACATACTAAGGCCCGGTGGAAATCCACTGATATTATCCAATTGTAAGATTGATGGATGATTGGCCATTTTGGCGTATGAATCATAGTTTTGTCCATTGGCAATCCCAAATACTTCCACCTATTTCTTCGTGGCATCGGTACATAATATGGATATACCCGCAATTGGCGAGGGCTGGCCACATAACTCTTGATAAATTCTAGAATTTTCTCAAAATGATAACTCTCCAAGCCGACTGCTCTCCCAATGCGGGTAATTTATCCAATTCTTTGTCGGCCTCTATCACAGAGGTCTTAAACTTAAGGACCCAACGACCACGGGAGGACTCATGCGGATGTTGCGCTAAAAAACTCTGAATCTAGTCCTTGACACTGATTGGCCTTCTAAATAATGGTGTAGTCCTTGATGAAGATGGACCCGCTTGCACTGCTTGTGGAATTGGCTGTTGTAATTCAATGTCTAGAGCTCCACCCTTGTCCATGCCCGAATCCAGCCCTGCATCCATTGAGACTTCAGCTTGGTGCGTAGGGGAGAATTGCAACATGACCGACACCGGAATTTGAGGTCTAGCTTCCAACACCTGAGCGACAACTTTTTCATAGGCATTGATGATTGCTTTAGCCTTTGCCAACTCAGTTGAAGCTGCTCCTTTGAATCTGTCAAAGCGGCCTTGGAATCTCCGAAGCACCACTTTTTAAGTCTCAACTTTTTTGAACAAATATGCGATCCCCGTTAGAGTTACCGGATGATCTGGTATTTGTGTCTGGAGATACGCATCACGCTCAAGGGTGGTCGCATCCAATTCACCTTGGAGACATGTGCGATCTTGCTCTGCCATCTGCAGTTGACCTTGTAGCAGCTGCACTTGTTGCTTTGCATCCTACTTGCTAAATGAAGTGCCAAATGACTTGAATTCTATCTTTATATAGGTGAAAATTAGAGTGCGTATTAGGAGAAGTGCATTTTTCCAGCCCAGTTCCGACCAAAATTTTGCAGGGACCTTTGTCACAATATTCTAAGACCCCAGTGAAGTCTGCGAAGGTTCAGGAGGTGATTTGACTACCCTCTGTGAAGGTCCAAGCCTATTTGCGAAGGTTCAACCCTCGCAAGAGGTGAACTCTCGCACAACTTTCTCCAGATGTTGGATTTTCAAGATCAGACCATATAGACAAGCTAATATCACTGTTCTGATTTTATTTATGCCCTCTGTGAAGGTTGGTTTGCAGATCTTGATGCCCTATGAAGGTTCATTAGTTTTTGGTTCTTTGAAGCCTTGCAAACACTTGAATTTGATGATTTTTCCATTAGTAACTCTTGTAGAGATTTTTATAGATGTATCTAAGTCAGATTTAGTGACTGACAAAGTCTCAAGAGTTAGTTCCCAAGGGATCTCAGAAAATCATGAAAAAAGTGCTCTTTTTTGGTGTTTTTTGGTGAGATCTTGAGATTCTTATCCATGGCTCTTGCAAACTGATATACCATTGCATCCAGGTCAATTCTAACTATGGAGAGTTCTGATGGACAATTCGTAGCTGATCCATTAGTTTAAATGATTTTTACCTCCATTTTGTTGTTTTTTCTCAAAATTCTCGTCTCTGATTTTCAAGAACAGAGGTTGATTGTTATTATCCGATGACTTGCTTCTCTTTGGATCCTATCTAAATCTAGATCCCACTTGGATTTTTTCGGAGCTTCCTTGATCTGTCTGGATCTTGCCTGATCTTGCTAAAATTTGGTGGATTTTGCTTGATCTGACTAGATCTTATCTAGATCTTGGCTTGATTTCATTAGATCTTCAACTTTCTCCTGATCGCTTTAAGTTTATACATGAGGACTAGATCTCCGGATCGAAGATCTTTCTTGTGCAGTCGGTGATCATGCCATGCTTGGCATCGCTCTTTCTCAGCCGCCAATGCATGCACAACTATTAAGCGCATCTCGCAAAGTTTATGTAATGCCTCATGGCGTAATTGTAGAGATTTGGATTCATCAAGATGTTGTGTTGTGAAAATTCTCAATGAAGGTATCAAAAACTCCACTAGCATTACTGCATCTTGACCATAAACGAGGTGAAATGGCATGTGGTCAGTGCTTCCTTTGTAAGCTATTTGGAATGCCCCCAGAGCAGCATGTAACTTGTGCTCCCAATCAGATCTGCTAGCTTCAACTATTTTCATGATCAAGCTACACAAGGTCTTATTGGATAATTTTGCCTACCCATTACCATGAGGATAATAAGGCGTGCGAAATCGATGGATCACAAAGAATTCTTCCAATAGGACCTTGATGGTCTCATTGACAAAATGGCTTCCACGATTGCTAACTATCTCCATCGGGAATCTGAAGCGCACAATGATATTCTCATACAGGAACTTGGCAGTTGCTCAAGCATCAACTATTCGCACTGCCTTGGCTTCTACCCACTTGGTGAGATAATCCGTGGCCACGATGATATATCGGGCTTGTGAACTTCTTGCAGCAAGATGAATTGGACCGATATACTCCAATCCCCATTTTTTGAATGGTGCTTGAGCTAGGACTGGATGTAGAAGATCATAGCTCAATCTTGTCAGTCTTCTAGCTTACATCGCACTTCTTCAAGTGTTCATCCATATCCTTATGCATCGTTGGCCACCAGCATCCTGATTGTAGGATCTTGTGAGCTGTAATGTTGGATGCAAAATGACCACCACCCATGTCTTCATGCAAAATTGAAATAATCTGGGTAGCCTCGTGTGGAAGAATACATATTCGAAGAATACTATCTGCTCATCTTCGATATAATTGGCCGGCAATCAACTGATAAGGTCTCACTTTTAAAATCAATTTTTGTTGTTCCGTCTTGGATAGAGATTTATCCGGTTAACCCCGCATACGATACTCAACAATGTCAGTGGCCCATTCAGATATAGTGTCAATGTAAAACAAGGCAACGTCTGGTAGCTCATCAGCAGGTAGGGTTGCAGTTTCCTTCCCCTTGATTCGCGACACATGATCTGCCATATAATGCTGCTTTTCCTTGCAAACCACTATCCGAAAACTGACACTTCTCTGAATTCAAGGATATTTGATATTCGCGGCATTTCTTCAACACCTTTTCCAAGTTGGATAAGTGTTTAGAGTTAGGTCCGTGCATGCACAGATCATCCAAGAAGATTTCCAGAATTTTTTGCAAATATTCTTTGAATGCCGCCTGCATAAGTCGTTGAAAGGTACTTGTGGCATTACAAAGTCCAAACAACATCACCTTAGTTTTGAATGAGAATATAATATGTAAGAGAATAAATCAATAATATTAGTACTTTCATGCCTCACAAATTTAAGAATTACTAACACTTTTTATCATTTCAACATCATAGAAATGAAAAATGAAACAAATAAAATCTACATGGTATGATGTAGATATCTTGCTAGAAAGAGCTAATACTTGGTAGCTTTGGTGAAGATCCATTTCTTTTGATTTTGGGTTGCTCCTCTTTGCTTTAACTTTCTTTTCTTTTTGGTTCTTGCTTCATTACAAAGAGGATAGTTGCATAAAAAGTTGTATCCTCATAGAAGTGGTAGTTTTTACTTGTCATTGGAATTTCACTCAATGTCACACATTCAAGTTTGCAAGCTTGTAGGGTGTCGTAATAGAGGGCATCACTCTATTCAAGCTCAACTCACGTGTTAGCTCCAATCCACTAGTTTATTGTTAATCTCATGTATGTTATTTCATTTATCTATTTATTTTGGAGATCGAAGCAATCTATAGCATGTTAAAATTGTCAAAATCCTTGCTTTGATTCATGATGTTATGTGTATAACTTGATCCCACACGTGTGGAGCATGTTCCCACAAGATGCATTCAATTTGATTAGATAGGCAAAATCTTGATTTACATATGTGTGAACTAGTGAAAAGCTAGTCAAGTTGAAAATTGCCATTTGGCACTCTATTACTAGTTGATCAAGCATACCCATGTAAATAATGGTGATTTCCCACGTGTGAAAGGATGTTCCCACGTGTGTGCATATCTAGAAAATATTAGTACATGATCATAGGAGTCGATTATGTAGGTTCCTAAAAGCTAGGAAATTTCCTCAAATCAAGGAAAATCAAGGTGAGGCAATGACATCAATCTAGAAATCAAATCGGTGTACCATTGATTGTGGATCTAAAAGTGATGTGGCATTCCCACACGTGTCAGGCCTGCTGAGTCAGGATATCAAGTAAAAATGTACTTGATCTATATATAGATCATCATTGTAAATAACAAGTTTGATGAGTGACCTTGATTCTGAGGCAAATGCATGTTGTTTTCACCGTTTGTGTTGTGATTTTATGCATTGAATGCTATCAATACTTAATGTAATTCACTATCTATCCACTGTCTGTACTGTGATAGGTTTTCACATGTGTGAGGCTGCCCATCCACTTAATTGATCAAATTCATTATTGTTCTTGCTAGTTAAGTGCATATTTTTTATCTAATCAATAGATTTGTGGAAGATCAATTTAACTAGTACCCAACACCTCTTGTGGATCGATTGAAGATACATTTATGGTCCTAAGATCAATAAACTCAACATGGTATCAAAGCCAAGTACAAGAGGCTATGTGTTTGATCAATAATCACATCCAAAATTAGTAAGTTTTGAGTTTTTTTTATCTAGTTTTGAGAGGGCAAGCTAGAAGTGAGTGGTCGCTTCAATATTTTTTGATAAAATTCAATTGCGGGCTACAAGTGTACGATTCACATGTGTGAGGACATGTTGTATCTGCCTTTCAAGTGCCTAAGTTGACCCCATAATTTACACACACATCCTTTTTTGAAAAATTTTGATGCATTGTCTAGATCCAGCTCCATAGTTTCTAGTTGAATGATGAGATCTTGAATTGGATCATTGATGTGAATGTTTGAGAGCTTGAATTAGGCCTCAAAAAGTATTTTTTCAGATCTTGATAGGGAGTGGTGAAATCTAGAGGTTTGATTGCCATAAATCAAAGGTCTTGGGAGTGATTTGTTAGATTTGTGAATTGATTTCATTGTACCATCATCCAAGCTTTGTACTAGATTGATTGGGCTGAGACTAGAAACATTTAGAGTGCTAGAAGTCTACCTTGAATCATTCCAGAAGTGATATTTTTGTGAATTTCAAGAGATAAATCATTCATCATGGCATCTATGAGTGGATTCTTGCTTGAAGCCAATGAGACGGCTACATCCACAAACTATGCCATATGAAAAGTGAGAATGGAGTCACTTTTGGTGCTCCATGATCTCTATGACATTGTCCAAGAAGAGGAAGATGAGACTCTTGGTGGGCAAAAAAAAGTTAGATACAAGAAAAAGACTAGATTGGCCTTGCATTACATCAAGATGAATGTCCTCTTAAAAGAGGTTTCATCTTGCATCTCGATCAAGGAGGCTTGGGATTCATTAAAAGGAATCTATGAGTCCAACAACACTTCAAAGATTCACATGCTTAGAAATCAAGTACTTCAAAGCACGAAGGGAAGTGGTCTGCAAAAGAGATGTGCTTAGAATCAAATCTTTGAACAAAGAATTGGCTTCCATTGGAGATAGAATCCAAGATAATGAACTTGTGCAAGTCATTCTCAATGGACTAGGTGATGAGTACACTAATCTAGTCCAAATTTTTGTCATCCAAGACCATCTATCTACTATTGACAAGCTTCGTAATGCGCTTGGGGCCGAGGAGAGTAGGATGCAACATCTCAAGGCAAGGATGGAATATTTGTCCTTGCAAGGTGGAGATGAAAAGGCCAACTTATCATTCAATGGCAAGAAAAAGACTAATCCGTCCAAGAAGAACCAAGGCAAGGAGGCCAAGGACAAGGATGGAGGTTCAAGTTCCAAAGGGAAGAATGCTCACAAGAAGGACAAGCAAGGAGACTTAGTGCTTGAGCAGGAGGAGAATGAATGCAACTCATCCTTGATGGCATCTACAGCACCAACATCAAGCAAGGACAACTCCAAGGATATATGGTGGACTGATAGTGGGGCTAGCTCCCTTATGTCTCATCAAAAGAAATATTTTTCTACCTTACTCTCATATAATGACTCTAAAAAGCTCATATTCATTGCAAGTGACCAAGAGTTTAAGATAGATGGAGTCCTAGATCTACCATCTTGAATTCACTAAACAAAGCTATCTTGACATCTCTTATGCCACTAGGAGCATTTCCTGTAAGAATAATATAATCAACATATAAAACCAAAATAATGATCTTGCCATCATTACATTTGACATACAATGAAGGCTCATAAGAGCTTATCACAAAACCAAATTGAGATAGATATGCAACCTAGAGTACTTACCTAGAGCACCAAGCTCTAGGTGCTTTCTTGAGTCCATTAGATTGTTCTTCAAGAGGCAGACTTTGTCTTCATCTCCTTCCTTGATGAAGCCCTCGGGTTGCCACATGTAGATCTCTTCTTCCAAGAATCCATTTAAGAAAGCATTAGTCACATCAAGTTGAAAAAGCTCCCATTTAAAAGAAGTAGCAAGACATATAACCAATCTTATGATGACAAGCTTAGCAACAGGAGAAAATGTTTCATCATAATCTATGCCCTTAGTTTGCAAGAAACCTTTTGCTACAAGCCTTGCTTTGTACTTACTTAATGGATCCATCTTTATTGTAGCTCAATGTAAGAATCCACTTACAAGAAAGTAGCCTCTTCCCATCTGGAAGATTTATAAGCTCCCAAGTTTGATTTTCCATTAGTGCATAAAACTCAACTTGCATAATATCTTTCCAAGATTGTGACTTTATAGAAACTTCAAAACAAGATGCAAGTGTAATAATCAAGAAAGTGTAGGAAGTAATAGGATGAGAACTCTTGGATCTTGAGATAGATCCTCAAGGTCTTCATCTTCTTGAAGCTCCTCCTCAGCCTTTGCAAGATCTTTGAAAACATGAGAGTTAGATGAGATCTCTTTCACTTTGGCATCGTGAGATTCATCAAAGAGAACATCTCTACTTATTTTAGCTTTCTTAGAGATAGGATCATAAATCCTATATCCCTTGCTACATTCACTATAGCCAACAAAAATTCCATAAAAGAAGTGGCATCTTCCTTTTTCCTTACTTTTAAAGGAATGTGAACATAACAAGTAAATCCAAATAATTGGCACAAGTAATTGGTTCTCCTCAAAATAAAATAGAAAGAGAAGCATCTAATCTTAATGCCTTGGCACATTCACATAATGATCTATTCTTTCTCTCGGACACCCCATTTTATTGGGGGGAATAAGTACATGCAGATTCTTTCTTAATGCCATTAGTCTCACAAACATCTCTCATGATATTGGAGATGTACTCTCCTCCATTATCACATCTGAATACTTTGATGCTAGCATTAAGTTTCTTTTTCACAAGAGCTTTGAACTTTACAAAAAAATCATACACTAAGCTTTTCTTAGACAAATGATAGATTCATGTGTATCTTGAATAATCATCTATGAAGGTTACATACATAGAAGCTCCACCATTAGATACATGTGAAAATGAGTGTACATCCGAGTGTATAAGATCAAGAGGAAAGGAAGATCTATTCATTGATCTCTTAAATGATTGCTTATGTGTCTTGGATAGACCAAAAGCTTCACAAAGCTTGCCACACTTGGATATGGATCTGGGAAGCCCAAGTGCTAGCTCATTGGAAATCATGGACTCCATATCTTGCTAGTTAGGATGGCCTAACCTTTTGTGCCACAACTCCACTTGAGAAAGCTCCTCCCTTGCCATGCTCACACTTCCAATGACAACATTAGCGTCCAACTTGAATATGTTGGGAGAAAGAGGGTGTGTGAGAAACGAAAATAGCTCGAAAAGAAAACAAACACGAAAAGAAACGAACTCGAAACTCGAACAAGAAATGAACTCGAATAGAAAGTGTTTGTGCGCAGCGGAATGAGCTATATTACTCTTTTCCTAAGCATGACTATGCCTATCAGAAACGAACAATATATTAGTGATAGAAACCACGGTCGTTCTGATCACGTAGCCAAACATTAATAAAACATCAGAAAGAATAATTAGTCGTGAACAACTAGACAAATTATTAGTCGCGAATGATTCGCGAAGACTAGACTAAGCTCGACTGATAATCAGTCGCGAATGATTTGCGAAAGGCAAGACTAAATATTAGTCGTCAACAGTTAGACTAATAACAACTTGCTAAAAACAGATTACCAGATTGAGCAACAAGAAAGTCAGACAGAATGAAAATAAGCACAACAATATTGAGGAGAACAAAGAGCTGTTATCAGATTAAGTATAGCAAAATATACATGTCAATAATGTGGTAGAGCACAAGACAATAGCGGACGAAACCATGTGCTCTACAAAGCTAATTCAATCTGCAAAAGAAATGCACCTATTACTAACAATAAAGAATCAATGCGCAAGGCATCTACTTTGTCTATCTCTGATAAGCTTCTAATGCTATATTTTACACACTTGTTCTTGATCTTTTAATCAATGAATACACAAAATGGTATTCAATATATATACACAATGCTACAGGTGTGCGGATGAAGAAAGTACAAAGTGGATGTGTTGTCTGTAGAAGATCGTGGGTGGTTGTTGTCCTTGTCAAGTATGTTAGCACAGTTGTATGGGATGAGCGTGAAAAGGGCCGTGACGTCAACCTTCGTTGAAATGAATGTTGGTGAAGATGCAAAAATGTGTCACTATGATGAAATGCCTTAGGATTTGATTTACAGGGTGTCTTTGCTTTTCCTAGGGCACCTTTGGCATTTTGTAAGGCAGTGTCGCATTTTCCGCTTGTCACAAATCATGTGTAAAAACCCAGTCTCGCATTTTTTGCCTTTTCTTCGCCTGTGAGAATTTACATGTAAATATGCAAATTGTGCGACAACATGAATAAAAATGCAGCATGAATGGAGGCAGACTAAAATGGGATTTAGGAGAGTAGAGGAGATAAATCCAACACCCCCTCCCCTTAATCTGGATCCGAGAATACTTTGATCTTCAGACTAAGCAATGCACAAAATTTGTTGTGTGCACTAACACTTAGTGCTTTCGTGAATATATCTACAACCATGTCCTGCGTTCTGCAGTATGTTAAGCTCACCTCCTTGTTGAGAATCTTGCCTCTAATGTAGTGATATCTGATTTCAATGTGCTTACTCCTAGAGTGAAATCTAGGGTTGGTCGATAAGAAAATAGCACTCTGATTATCACAGAATAAAATTGTAGGGTTGTACTGATACAGATTAACGTCTGACAATAAATTTCTCAAACAAAATGCTTTCTTAATAAATTGAGAAGCAGCAATGTATTCTGCTTCTGTAGAAAAAAGTGCGATAGAGGTTTGCTTACAACTGTTCCATGAAATAGGACCACCGTTGAAGAAGAATGTAAATCCAGATATGGACTTACGATTATCTACATCTCCTCCCCAACTTGCATCAGAATATCCATTGAGCTGATAAAGATTGTCGTTGCTGACATCTCCATAGCAGATGCACTGGTCCATGGTAGTTCGAATATACCTTATGATTCTTATGAGAGCCTTCCAATGGGTAATGCTAGGATTAGCCATATATTGGCTGAGTGAGCTTACTGCAAAAGAGATGTCTGTTCTTGTACAGACCATTGCGTATATGAGAGATCCAAGTATCAATTGATAAGAATACTCTCTCATTTGCTCCTCTTCCTGCTTGGTTTGATTTTGTTTTTCTGAATCAATACTATCTTGTTATTGCGTTCAGTATATGTCAAAATGCATGCATCTCTGTATTGCTTTTGTAATTGATAGAAATTATTTGAGAAATCAATACTTCATGTTTGGCTACATAATCGCTTAGTATCTAGTGATTTTAAAGTTAGTTGCTAAAGTTGAACGTGATTTTAATCACTACTGCTTGTTCAATTTTTGATAGGCCTAGTCATGCACTGGAAGTAGGAAGTTTCCGCTGCAATTTATCTAACCTATTTTCGACACCATTTTCACTCCTTAAGCACTTGATCCTTGTAGAAAATTGGTTCTCCCTTGCATTCTTGAACTTGATAAAGACATCATACACTTCATCCTTGATCTTCAGTAGATAGATCCAACCAAATCTACTAAAATCATCAATGCCAAAATGCTTTCAGTAAAAGGTAACGGAAAGTGATCCTTTCGCATCACTCTGTTCAAAGCCTTGAGATTCACACAAATTTTCAATTTTCCATTTTTCTTAGGAACAATGACAATCGGTGAAACCCATTCGGTATGCTCAATCTCATAAATGAAATCGGCGTCATGTAGTCTTTGAAGCTCTTTCTGTATCAGATCCGCAATATTAGGATTACAGCGATAGAACTTTGTAACCTTTGTAACTGCATCAGGTACTAAAGGTATGGTATGTTCAATAACTGACGTTGGAATACCCTTTAGATCTTGATAAGTCCATGCAAAGCAATCTTGATACTTAATAAGTAACATTCGGAGTGCTTGATATTGTTCAGGATAAAGTTGTGATCCAACTTGGACAATATTTTCTGGTTCTCCTGGTTCAGCAAGATTCATTGGTTGTGTCCTAGCTGGGCCATCGTAAACATCTTTCGATTCTGAAACCTATTTTTCGGGTTCACGATGTGCTTTAGGTAACATGATAACCACATCATCCATAGTGTATAACGTTTAAAATGTTCGGGCATATCATGCTGGACTACCTTTGCTTGTTCTTTGTCAAAAGGACTAGTCTTGGATCTTCATTTAGCCTTCTTAGCAAAAATTGATCGTGGAGGTGATGACTTCCGAGACGATCATGTCTTGCTAGAATTCTGACTAGATCTGATCGGATCCATATGATTTAGAATTTGCTCATCAGTAAGTTCTGCATTGTCATCATAAGTCAAGGCATGACTCATAGGAATGAGGTCATCTTCAATCAGATATGGTATAGGTTCCATTGATATCCAAGCTACATTCAGCACCTTCAATGGAAAAGTGATCGGTGTATCCAAAGTTTGATAAATCTCACTGAAATCTGATTGATTATCTTGTTGACACATATATCCTGTTGTACAATCAATCATTGCAAGAGCTTCATTCCAGTTGACAGTATCCGTTTGAGAATCATAATGAACTCCCAAATTTTTTCCTGATTGGTCACAAGTATGATCCGTTGTTGATGAATCATCATCCTCTTTCACTGGTTTGATAGTCCAAGTTGCACGATCAACTTTGACTTCACATTCACAATTTTCAAAAGTGATTTTCTCGGTAAATTACTTGCACAACTCGTAACCATGGACATCCCAATAGGACTCGGTAGACATTTGGTGCTTCTGGTAAGTCCATTACTACGAAAGTAATGACAAACTATACTCCTGGAATTTTAACAGATATATCTTTGACCATTCCTCGCGGATGAACTGTCGTTTGATCAGCTAGATTAATGGCAAAAGTCGCAGACTTGATCTTTGTAAGGCCTCATTTTGTGCACAGCTTTGTAGAAATCAAGTTAACTCCTGAACTACCATCTATCATGATTGCTTCCTTAGGAAATTGTCTATGCTGTATCGGCAGAGTGATATTTCTTTTGTTCACTTTCCCAAGTGACTCCGACATGGAGTACTTCATTAGATTCTTCAAATCCAGCACAAAAAAGTGGCTCTTGATGGACTTTTGGATCTGCTTGAGCTAGCACCAACTTCAGGAACTCTCCCAATGAAATATTGATCTTACTAGACAGAATATTCATGAGCAGTTTTGTCTGCAGCGCTTCCGGTTCAATTATCTTGAAAGGTTTTTCATGATGATGCAACTGATCATTCCTATCGGCCCTTCAGTATTCTAGATTGTTGGTCACGCCATGATTAGTTCCATCCTCCGACTGCAACTCCGAACTTATTAACACCATGTAATATGGCATACTAACAACTCTTCAGACTAGATCTTTTGCATGCTCTCAAAAAAATAGGTAATTCGGGTAGCCCAAATACACAAACGACAAAACCATTGTCATCAACAATCGCAGAAGCAAACTACGCACCTAGCATAACTTTGTCAACCAAATTCCATGTTGGGATGACCACAAAAATCACTTGGCACAAAGTCAATCGACAGATCAAGGAAGACCATATTTGCACTATACTGCACCGCTTTACCTCTTCTTTTTCTTGGCCCTGTGCATATGGTCTTCATTCTTGATATAATTTCTTGCATTTCCTTAGACAACTTGTTTTGAATATCTTTTGCAATTTTGAGTACATCTCCATACACTACAAATATCTGCCAATAGAATGTCCCAGTAAATCTTGCATTCAATATAAAACGTTCATGCCCAAAATTCAACATTGTTATTTATTGCAAACAACACAACAAAAGCCCAAACCTTGCTACCACTTGCAATTGAGTAGGGTAGAGTGGATGGCACTTGGACCTAGATCCAATAGACTAGATCCTGCATGGTCTTTGCCCTTACGATCCGACTTAGCAAATCGTTGTCTAGGGACATTGTTGGGAAGTGAGACAACGATAGCATTCAATCTTGTCTCAAGCGCAGATCCCATCTCAACCTCTATATTATGTACCTCAACTTCAACTGCAGGGGGGTACAAAGTGCCTCTTGAATGCGACTTATAAAGTTCTTTCTCAACAGAAGGACATGGATTTTTTGGAAAATCAATCTACCATGGATTGTTCCCAATTTCCCATTCACGTAGACAATTCCTCCTAGAGAAATGGTAAAGGTCACTATACATACAAGTATCCTTGTCTTCTCGTTGAGTCCAAGGCATGAAATAGGAGGGCATCTTGTCCAATTTATTAAAATCTCACACGTGTGAGGATGCTTTGTCATATGATGAATCATCATGCAAAATTGACACTTGGATCAAACTTTCTATTTTGAGCACTTTTGGTCCATTTTCCTACTATATGGAGAACTAGTAAGAAATCTTCTAGAAGTCAAAACTCGCCTACTTCAGCCTTTTCCACACGTGTGAGTAGACCTCTGCACATTGGATGTGACACCTAATCTAATGATGTGGCTCATGCAATAAATAGATTGTTGCCATGTGTCATATGACTAGAAAACTAGATTTTGGCCTTTTTAGCCACTAGAACTTGAATTATATCAAATGTACAACCTATATGAATATGGTACATGTCAAGTACATTTATTTCACATGTGAAAACAGGCTCCACACATGTGTAATCATTCTATATACATAGATTTGGCCTTGACCAAGCATAATTTTTGCATTTTTCACAATAGCATGATTAAAGACTTGCAATTGTCTAATTCTACTACATACATCAAAATTCATCTTTGTGAGATGTGATTACTAGGAAACTAGCCTAGAACCACATTTTTTAAGGTACAAGCCACAAGAGCTAAAGTCCATTTTACAACTCATTCATAGTGATGTGTGTGGCCCTATGAGCACACCTTCCCTAGCTCTTCTTTATATCACCTTCAGAGATGATTTTTCAAGATTTACCAAAACTATGCTCATTAAGAACAAATCTAAAGCATTCAATCATTCTAAGGAATTTAAACAATATGTTGAGACTAAAACTAATAGTAAGATCAATCCTTTCACATATATTGAGGAGGAGGGTTTATGTCAAACAAAATGTTTGACTACTCCATTGTTTGTGGCATACACCACTATTTATACTCCATAATAGAACAAAGTAGATGAGAGGAAGGACTGGACATTACTGGATTCTACAAGGACTATGCTCACAAATCCTTAGTTACTCAAAAAAGATTGGGTTGTAGCAATTTTTACAGCTTGCTACTTGTAGAACTATTCTAGCACAAAAGTAGTCCACTCCAAAACACCATTTTAAGCCTACTATGGTTACAAGCTGCGAGAGATTTCAACTAGTTTGATCAATATTGAGTCAAATGCTACAACTGTTAGTTTGACAATTGAGGCCAATTTCATATTAGACTTAGACATTTACTTTTTATAGTCATATTAGTCTAAATGCATTTGAAATTACTCATTTTAGAGTTGAAAGCTAGAAAGTCAATTACTAGTAGATTAAAATTTGAATAAGGTTCATGGAACCTAGTCACTCTATGTTAGGGTTTTATCATTTTGGAGGGAAACCAAACTTTTGAAAATTTATGGCTCTATTATATATAGCTGTACACATATGAGAGAAGGCTGATCTTTTACCTCTCTTACCTCATTCATGCTTATACATGGTTCTCTTGGGTTCTTCTATCCATTGGTGCACTCTACTTGTGATATCTTGCAATTTTATGTGTAGAATGGTTTTCCAGTGCTATTTTTGATCCACACATCTGAAATACAGTAGGGTACTATTGTTGTATGGAAAATAGCTTCTATTTATGTTTTTATCATGTTTGATCAAGATCTATTAGAATTTGCATTTTATTTTGTGTGTAGATGCTGATTTTTCTACATTGGCAAGATTGGTGAGAATTTAGGAGTTTCAAATCTTTGTGATTTCTTTTGAAAGAATTTGTTGTATTCAAAGGAGTGCCTTGTGCATTGAAATAGGTTGAAAGATAAGATCATATCATTGCTACATGGCTACATCATGTGGATTCATGTTGGAAGCCAATGATAGGCTTACCTCAAACAATTATTCATTATGGAAAGTGTTGATGGAATCACTTCTTGAGATGAATGATGTCTTGGATATTGTTGTAGGTTTGGAGGAGAGGCCAGAAACTCAACAAGATCAAGTGAGGTATGATAAGAGGTCCAAAAGGGCTCTACACATGATAAAGATGAATGCTACCAATGAGCTTCTCAAGGAAGTTGGTAAGAGCACATCATCTTTGGAGGCTTGGGAAGCTTTATGAATCCAAGTCTACTTCCAGAGTATTGAGTCTAAGAAGGCAAATCTTTTCTTGTTTTTAAAAGAGTGAAGAGAGTCCAAACACTTTTGTTTTGAGAGTGAAAGCTTTGAATGATGAGTTAGCTTGCATTGATGAGAGTATTAAGGAAGGAGAGCTTGTTCAAGTGATTCTTAATTGTTTGTTGGATGCTCATGCTAACATTGTTCAAAGTCTTGCTATTCAAAGAAATTTGCCAAGTTTGATGGATCTTCAAGAGATCTTGATCAATGAAGAATATAGGCTTCAAACACGAGTGGATCTACGTCAACTCAAGTTGAAGAGGAGGCTATGTCTGCCAAGGGCAAAAACATAGGCAAGTGGTCTAAAGGGCAAGATCAAGGGGAGGCTTCTTCAAGTGGCAAATTGAAAGATAGATCAAAGCTCAAATACTTCTATTGTGGCATCAAAGGACACTTTGCAAGTGAGTGTGTAATACCCTATTACATGCATATTTTTCTTGAATTACTATATTGTGATGCAAAATCCCAATCAACCTACTCAACTGATGAGAATAATCACCGAATTTGAAGAAATATCTAATGGACCCAACAATGTCAAGCTATTCAAAGATATATTGAAGATAAAGAGGCCTAAATAAGTGTGACTGAAGGAAGGACTATAACCTGAAGGGTAGTTATGAGATGACATGAACCTTAATAAGAAGGCTAGCCCTAAGAGCGGAACATTCTAGAAGACTCATTTATTGCGTCTCAATCAAATGTTGTAACCTTCCATGTGCTTGTTTCTCATTGGAGCAAAGCTGTGCGACAAGGATGCCACCTAGGAAATTGCACACTTGTAATTTTTCTATTGTATGTAATTAGTTAATTAAATTAAATAAGAAGCGATATATTGACTACTAGAGAGATGCATACTTTTACTATGAATTAGCACCTATAAAGCGGTCTTGCCCAACAAACGTATGAAACAAGGACCACGACAACAAATGGGATGATCTTGGTATCAGAGCAAGGATTACAAGTTTGGAAAGGTGGTGCTTTTCATTGGAGCTTGGTGGTGATGAACTAGTATTCTCATCCAAGGAGAGGAGCAAGGTTGCAAGTTGGTAGATCTTCCCAATTTCAATTTGCATGATCCATATCTCTCTCAAATTCATTGTGGTTTATGGAGAATTGTGCTAGGAAATCAATTTTGGTTGTCTTTTTGGAGTTTTAGCATGTGTAACTCAAAACTAGTTATGGATCTGAAATTTCCAGCAAGTTAATTCACTTTGAAGTAGTTGAAATTTAGGTTCCATGTTTTTGGATTCTAGGCTCTTTTTGACCAAATTTGGCTTGTTTTCCATGATTGTGACACAAAAATGATAGTAGAATTCAAAATCCAGCAAGTTCAGATCAATAAGATGGTTATAATTCTGTAAATAGGATTGTACGTGGTTTAGAAAAATGTTCTTGCCATCAAATTTCCAATATGTCATGGTGAAAAAACCTAGAAAGGGCCAAATCTATGATTTTTGCTTGCTTTTTCATGAAATTGGATGGTAGGGAGTTGTAGAACTGTCAACAATCAGAAATGCAACATCAAGCATTCACCGTAAACAATCACCAAGTAGGGAGACGGAAGAAGAACACAATATCACTCTGTTACACTAACTTCATACTGAATATAAAATGTACATATAAACCCTGAACCCTGATAGAGAGAGAAAACCTACGAATAGACTAATAGACTAGCCTACGGCTAATTACAATTGGTAACAACTATCAACATTAATGTACATCATAAACAGTAACAATGAAGTTTATCATTGATTTCTAACACTCTCCCTCAATGATAAAATTACATTATTCTATTCCTTATAGAGTACGAAACCTCTTACAAAAAACAAGATCAATGGCTCTATTAAGAATTTTCTCTGGAATAAAATGATAGTGTATTTCGATGTGCTTGGTTCGAGCATGTAAAACTGGATTTTTGGCAAGGCGAATGTAGCTTTAATTGTCGCAAGATATAGTAGTCGCATCCACCTGTGGTTGACCTAAATCCACAAGCAATCTTCTTAAGCATACCGCTTCTTGTGTAGCATTGTTGAGTGCTCGATATTCAGCTTCCGTTGATGATAAAGCTATTGTAGGTTGTTTCTTTCTGTTCCATGAAATTGCAGCTGTACCATAACTGAATGTATGACCACTGGTAGATCTTCTATCATCAATATGACCTGCCCAATCGGCATCTGTATAATCTACCAACATTGGCGCTTCATGTTGATCATACTTCAAACCAAAATTCAATGTCCCTCGAATGTATCTAAGAATACGTTTAGCAGACTTCCAGTGTGCTTGACTAGGATCTTGCATAAATTGACTAACAACACCAACATCATAAGAAATATCAGGTCGTGTGTGTGTCAAATAAATCAAACTACCCACCAACTATCTATACAAATAAGCATCCACTTTTTCAGATTCATCATATGCAGTAAGCTTCATGTTGACATCCATAGGTGTACTCAAGGGCTTACAATCCTGCATATTGAACTTATAAAGCAAATCTCGTGCATATTTGCTTTGTGTAAGAAAGACCATGTCTTCTTTTTGCCATACTTCAATGCCAAGACAGTAGTGCATCAATCCTAGATCACTCATGTCAAAAGCATTGGAAAGATTTGATTTGATTTCATTAATTAGCCTCTCATTACTTCCTGTAATAATCAAATCATCCACGTACAACACAATGAACACTATATCTGAATCTTGCCTTAGAATGTAAAGATTAGGATCAGCATCACTCTTTACCATTTCCCTTCGCTTGAAGTGCTCATCAATACAAGAGTACCATGCTCGTGGTGCTTGCTTCAATCCATATATGGCTTTGTTGAGTTTACAAACCAAATGATCTCTTCCTGGCTCAGCAAACCCTTGACGTTGCTCTAAATATGCCTCTTCATCCAATACTCCATTAAGAAAAGCAGATTTGATGTCCATCTGCTGGATTTTCCAACTATAGAAAGCAGAAATTGCAATGATAGAATGAATAGTTACCATTTTGGCTATAGGTGCGAAGGTCTCCTCAAAGTCTATACCTTCTTGCTGCTCAAAACCTCTTGCAACTAATCGTGCCTTGTACTTGTTGAGTTGCCCATCCGCTCCATACTTCGTCTTGTAGATCCACTTACATGTGATAGGCGTCTTACCATCAAGTAGCTCAACCAAGTCCCAAGTTTTGTTCTTCGATATAGCCTCCATTTCTGTTTCCATAGCTGCACGCCACTCCTTGTGTTCCTTTGCTTCGTTGAAAGTTTTAGGGTCTTGAGCCGTTAAGATGGATCCCATTAGGGCTAGATTCATCTCTAATCTTGTAGAAGGTTCAGCATCAGGTTGGCCTTTGTCCAATGGATCAAAATCCACTTTCTTCTTGACCTGTACTTTCGCTCCCTCATCAAAAGGTTCAGTGATTACTTCAGATTGATCACCTTGGCCCATCTTTTGCATCCAATTTCCTTCATTTCTCATCAGGAATATGAGCATAAGCATCACAACCAAATACTCTCAAATGAGAAATATTAGGTTTCTTTCCAATAACAGCTTCATGAGGTGTCTTACCTTCCACGGATTTTGTAGGACACCAATTCAGGATGTGCGTAGCTGTGCTACAAGCTTCTGTCCAAAAGGTGTTTGGCAGACTCTTGCTTTTGAGCATCGCCCTGGCCATCTCAACAATAGATCTGTTCTTTCGTTCTGCAACTCCATTTTGCTGTGGTGAATAAGGTGTTGTAGTCCGCCTCTTGATCCCTTGATCAATTGCAGAAATCAATAAATTCTGTCAAAAAATACTCACCACCTCCATCAGATCTCAAAGTTTTGATGCAACATCCTGTTTGCTTTTCAACTAATGCCTTGAATTCCTTGAACTTAGCAAAAGCATCTGATTTCTTGCTTATGAAATAAATCCAAATGCATATGCTATAATCATCAATGAAGGTGATAAAGTAATAGTAGCCACTAAGAGATCTAGTTTGCATAGGTCCACATAGATCACTGTGGACAAGATCTAGGATGTCACTGGCTCTCCTTGCTCCACTTTTGGGAAACCTCTCTCTGTGTTGTTTTCCCAAAATGCAACCTTCACAAATTTTTCTTTCAAAAGAAATATCAAACAATCCTATAACTAAATTATCTCTTTTGAGAATCTGTAAACTTTGAGCACTAATATGACCGAATCGTTGATGCCAAAGATCACTTTGACTATCAACCGTGCTTACCATAGCTTGAGCAAAAGATCTCGCATTCAATTTGTAGAGTCGATTGCCTCTACAAATTGCATTGCTTACCATAGCTAGAGTTGACTCTAGCTCCTATAGCAATCACTTTGCAGTGATTCTTGATGTCTTTGACAAGACATTTGTTGCTATCAAACTCAACTTTGAGTTGTTGATCAGCCATCGTCCCAACAAATAGTAGATTGTTAGCTAAGCCAGGTACATATTGCACATTGCTTATCTGTTGGCTAACTTCATTGGTACCACTCCAACTCCTTTAACAAATAGCAATTTGCCATCGACTTGTCCAACTTCATCACCATTGTGAGTTTCCTTGAGTTCTGAAAACCACTCTTTCCTTGAAGTCATGTGCTTGGATGCACCACTATCAATGTACCAGATATGCTTGGTTTCATCACTTGTCATTAATGCTGTAATGAACAATTTTGAGCTCCCACTTGTATCATCTTCATATTGATCATCATCATATTGATGTTGATCAGTATAATTGTTTTCATAATAATAATCATCAAATTGATGTTGATCAGCATAATTTCTCACTTGCCCTTTGTCTTTTCTTTGTTCCATCTCCTTCTGTTTCTTGAAGCATTCACGTTCCCAGTGGCCAAGTTTGTTGCAATACCTACAATTTCCAGGTTTATTTTGCCTGGAATAGCCGCGTCCTTGACCTCGGTCTTTATTCCAATTGCCTCAATTTGGGCCATCATTGGATTGTTGTTGAAATTGTTGGAATGATTTACGATTGAGTTCCCACTTCTTGATTGGTGTCTTCCACAACATCTACCACCATGTCCCCTGACTGCAAGAGCTTGATCAAATCCCCTATTGCGATGACTCAAGTTCTCTTGACGTTGTTCTTCCTACTTCATAGGTTGGAAGATTTTTCCGTGTGGCTATACTTGTCACAAACATATGATGTGACTCACTCAAACTATTCAATGTCAACTGCATGATCTCACAATCCTGTACTCACTCTCCAACTGCTGCTAATGAATCTCTTTGATCTTCAGTAGGTGATCAACAACAGTTGCACCATCATCCATCCGCAATGTGTGCAGCTTCGTCTTCAGGAATAGCACTCAAGATGTGTTTGTGGTCTCAAACAATGCCTTCAACGTATCCCATGCTTCTTTTGGTCCTTCTGAATCCGAAATGTAGGGAATAATTGCATCTCTAACTGATAAGTTGATGACATTCTGTGCTTTCCATTTTCTCCTGTCAAATGCCCGTTGATTTTCTTCAATATGGCCTTGTCTCTTCACCTGTCACGATCTCCCATAGCTCTTTTTCCATCAAAATGTTCTTCAGTTTAAATTTCCAAACTGCATAGTTGCCAGCTCCTTCCAATTTGCTTGACTCATTGAGAACACTCTCGCTTAGAGTTGCCATTACTGGAGCGCGAAAGTACGACTGCTCAGGATCCTCTTTAACTTGTGCGCGTGGATCCGATATTGGAGCATGCAATATCGGACTGGAGCGCGGATGTACAACTGCTAAGAATTCTCTTTAGCTCGTGCGCTTGGATCCGATATTGGTACGGACATGCGATATCGGACTGGAGCGCAGATGTACGACTGATTGGGTTTCTCTTCAGCTAGCGCGCTTGGATCCGATATTGGTACGAATATAAAAAGAGAGAATATAAAACTTTCAGAGGGAATATTCTAGATTTTCTACTTCGGCGCGGCGGCTACGCCGCCTTCTCTTTGCTTAGATTTCGAAACAAGTGATCATTCAAACAGACAGATTTCAGTAATGTTAAAGGTATGAAGCCTCAAAGCTCTAAATGGCAGTACTAGACACTATCTGGTGTGATTTGCAGTACCCCAAACAAACAAATGAGAGAATTCTTGGCACAACTCTCTGACAAACGATACTTTTCACAAAGACTGAAAAAAAATATTGTAAAACATTTTTCACTCAACAGATTTTCAATTTGTTTGATGCTGCCCTGGCCTTTCCGATGCCTTCGGGACTGTGTCTTCATTCTCCACTAATAACTGTGAGTTCCAAAACATGCAAAATACATCAAGAAGAATTTCTTCCAGTCGTTTTGTCTCTCCAAGCTTTCACCTCCTGTGAAAGACTTTCTCACTTTGTTGCGGAGCCTGTGACAAGCTGTATCCACTGATCAGGCACGTAGGACTATCGTAGCTCTGATACCATGTCAACAATCAGAAATGCAACATCAAACATCCACCATAAACAATCACCAAGTAGGGAGACGGAAGAAGAACACAATATCACTCTGTCACACTAACTTCATACTAAATATAAAATGTACATATAAACCCTGAATCCTGATAGAGAGAGAAAACCTACGAATAGACTAATAGACTAGCCTATGGCTAATTACAACTGGTAACAGCTGTCAACATTAATGTACATCGTAAATAGTAACAATGAAGTTTATCATTGATTTCTAACAAGAACATCAATTGAAGCTGGAAAAAGATGAATCATAGTCTTTAGAAGCTATCCTAGAAGTTAGAGCCAAGAATTCCAGCAATCGGGTTTGTAGGAAGTCAAAAATTGGCAAAAATTGACCAATTTTGTTGAATTTTTGGGGGTGGATTTCTCTGAATCCATAAGAGGATCATTCTGGATTTTTTACAGCATGATTTGTATTCCTTTTCACCTTCCCATCAAGCTATCAGACCTGTGAATTGATGGGTAGAGGCTTATGTTTCAATTCCATCAAGTTTGCGACAATTTTGATTTCTAGAAATCAAGAATTCATGGTTCATAGGATCTATATGAAGGCTTCGTGGAGCTCTTAGAGACCATTTAAGACTGTTTGGATCATCACTTTTAGGCTTGGTTGAGTGTTTGCACATTTTTAGGCAGATTGGGCTTGAAAAAGAGCGCCTCCTACAGGTTTTTTTTGGCTATTATGAACTTGCATGTGTGAATCCTAGGTGGCAGGCTGACGTGGCAAGAGTCTTGTTCACTAGGTCTCCCTCTATACTGAGCTCTACATCACCCAATTTGGTGTCCTGTAGCCAAAGTCATGATCATCTAAAATTTTGCAATTTTGTGAGCAAAATTGGTAGAATTTCGGATTGTTCTGATTGCATGCAAGTCCATTTCCTATTTTGTGGTACTATGCTTGCATGGAATGCTTGCATGTTGATTCTCAGAGTGATTTTGACATGCATAGGTGGTTTAGATCTGTTTTGACTGGTTATACGCATGTACTCTAACTGATAGATACATATAGCTGACAATTTCCGTAGAACTTGATTTTATGTAAAATTTCATAATTGTGAAAAATTAGTTTAATGTCGCATGTCTTGCAAGCCTAATGGACATTAATGTAGTAAAGTTAAGAATCGAACAGTGAATCAAATTTTTGATTTCGGTTGCTTAATAACTGATAGTGGTTTTTTACGAGTTTCTAAAAAAAAAAAAAACATAAAATTAAAAAAAAATAAAAGTGCGAAAACTCAAAATTTTTAGTTTTTTTCCAGTTTCTTGGAATATCTATGAAATTGACTAAAAATAGTGATTTGACCATGCTGGAGTCAATTTCAGTCAGTTTTTTGGTCAACTGTACTTCACTATGAGTTAATTTGATATTAACTAGATTAGTGATTTCCAAGATAGATATATCGAGATGGCCAAAGAAACTTCAAATCAAGCTGCGAATCCATGTGTGCCATCTTATATGGTGATTTGTCAGCAATTGAGTAAGGTGCTTAATGATATGAATAATTGTAATCAGATGAGAGATCAACAAATGGAGGTGCTGTTGAATCAAGTCAAATTGATGTATTCACCCAATTTCGGTTTTCAATCGGAGGTTTATGCGGGGAGGAGGAGGAGAAGAAACCTGAAGGCGTATTATTCCACAGTAGTGGCATCCAGGAAGCAGTTTGCGCAAATTCCAACCACTTTGAAACCCAAGATGGGTAAGAAGCGCGGTCCAGACCAAGCAAAATATTTTGACAAATTAGATCAAGCAACATCAAAACCCAGGAAGCCGAAGAGAAAGGGATTTAAGAAATCTATGTCCCAGGAAAAGGCTAAGAAAGAGAACTTATGTTTCGTTTGTAAAAAGCCTAGACATATGATGAAATTTTGTCCAAAAAGGAAGAAAATGTCAACCCATATGATTGAGATCCCAGGAGGCAATGGTAAGACTTTGGAAATTAACCTGAATAATTGTGAGTGTGAAGGTTCTTTCAGTACTACTTCTTTCTTGCCTAATGAACTTTACCATGAATTCTTGATTTCTAGAAGTCAAAATTGCCGCAAACTTGATGGAATTGAAACATAAGCCTCTACCCATCAATTCACAGGTCTGATAGCTTGATGGGAAGGTGAAAAGGAATACGAATCATGCTGTAAAAAATCCAGAATGATCCTCTTATGGATTCAGAGAAATCCACCCCCGAAAATTCACCAAAATTGGTCAATTTTTGCCAATTTTTGACTTTCTACAAATCCAATTGCTAGAATTCTTGGCTCTAACTTCTAGGATAGCTTCTAAAGACTATGATTCATCTTTTTCCAGCTTCAATTGATGTTCTTATTAGAAATCAATGATAAACTTTATTGTTACTGTTTACGATGTACATTAATGTTGACAGCTGTTACCAGTTGTAATTAGCCGTAGGCTAGTGTATTAGTCTATTCGTAGGTTTTCTCTCTCTATCAGAATTCAGGGTTTATATGTACATTTTATATTCAGTATGAAGTTAGTGTGTGATATTGTGTTCTTCTTCCGTCTCCCTACTTGGTGATTGTTTATGGTGAATGCTTGATGTTGCATTTTTTATTGTTGACATGGTATCAGAGCTACGATAGTCCTGTGTGCCTGATTAGTGGATACAACTTGTCACAGGCTCCGCAACGAAGTGAGAAAGTCTTTCACAGGAGGTGAAAGCTTGGAGAGACAAAACGACTGGAAGAAATTCTTCTTGATGTATTTTGCATGTTTTGGAACTCACAGTTATTAGTGGAGAATGAAGACACAGTCCCGAAGGCATCGGAAAGGCCAGGGCAGCATCAAACAAATTGAAAATCTGTTGAGTGAAAAATGTTTTACAATATTTTTTTTCAGTCTTTGTGAAAAGTATCGTTTGTCAGAGAGTTGTGCCAAGAATTCTCTCATTTGTTTGTTTGGGGTACTGCAAATCACACCAGATAGTGTCTAGTACTGCCATTTAGAGCTTTGAGGCTTCATACCTTTAACATTACTGAAATCTGTCTGTTTGAATGATCACTCGTTTCGAAATCTAAGCAAAGAGAAGGCGGCGTAGCCGCCGCGCCGAAGTAGAAAATCTGGAATATTCCCTCTGAAAGTTTTATATTCTCTCTTTTTATATTCGTACCAATATCGGATCCAAGCGCGCTAGCTGAAGAGAAACCCAATCAGTCGTACATCTGCGCTCCAGTCCGATATCGCATGTCCGTACCAATATCGGATCCAAGCGCACGAGCTAAAGAGAATTCTTAGCAGTTGTACATCCGCGCTCCAGTCCGATATCGCATGCTTGGAAATCTTTTGACAACCTATCTTAGGCTTACCTCTCTTATCAATGAATGATTTGGAGTTTCTCCATTCTCTTAGTGGTCTCATGTGCTCTATCGCACTTCTTGATTAGAATCTTCCACTACTACCAATGTGCAAACAATTCAATTTCACTACATTGATCAAATTAAAGTCATGACTTTTTGGTAATGTGTTTCTCAATAAAATACTCTTGTTGGGATGTCGACATATTGGTTTTACAAATTCAAATACCATAGTTGCTTTGACACCATAGACCACTAATTATGGTGTGTTCACCAATAGAAAATTTGTATGCATCTCAATACACCCATAATGCCATCCAAGTGCATATGCTATGATTTTTTTTTTCCTTATTCCCTTTCTTGGTTAAAATTCATTTCAACATCTTATTTGTACTCTTTGATTGACCATTTCCCCTCGGATAATTTACAAAATTTTTGAAGAGTATTAATCAAATGATAAACTACATAGTTTATAAGATGTCCTCCTTTGTCAAACACAAATTCTAGTGGGCAATATATATACATACAAATATAAATTTGAATTATAAAAAAATTAGTAATACTTTATTTTGTATTGTTTCTCAAATATTTGGCCTCTAATGACTTCATGCAATAGTTTGTAGCCACTATAATACATCAATGTACTTGAGTAGAAACCATAACAATTTTATCACTGACGTTCAACCCTCATTAAAGAAATAGTCTGATGGCTCTGATATCACTAGGGTGCATGTCTTGCCTTTGTCGTTTGACCAAATATTTTACACACATTACTTTGTTGATAATATTCCACTGTACTCTTTCACACCACATGCAATCATGATCTCATTTTCAATATCTTTCGAGGTTTTCCTCTTTAGAATGTCACATCCCCCACTTTTTCCATAATGCTCCTACCAATGTATAAGGTACGACGTTACAAAAACAAAATTATTTCCTTTGCATATCCTTGAAAATAGCAAGAAAAGTTCTCATGTTGAATGCTTATATTTTTACACATAATTTTTCTATTTTGTGTTCATACATTAACAAAAGATGTGTACATACAGTGGGATTTTGAAAATCAAACATGCTCGTGTAGTTCAATCATTTTTGGGATGATGTCAATATTTTGTGCTCTTAGTGTGTGCTTGGATATCTATGAGCTTAGCGTCATGTCATGAATGTGATTTAGAAAGAAATATAAATTGATGTACTTATGAGTAGCAGGTGTATCAATGTAACTCACCAATGTACATGGAAATGTTGGATTTATTACTTCTCTCTCTCTCTATATATACACACACACACACACACACACACACACACACACACACACACACACACACACACACACACACACACACACACACACACACACACACACACACACACACACACACACATTAGTGGGTTAGCTTGTCGTTGACGGGTGGCCGACAATTTGGGTGGCGACTTGTGGTCGGGACATGTGGATGATGCTCAGAGCGGGTGATTGATGATCTACTTAGCCACCGCCCCCCCCTGGCACAACATTCTTTTTATTTTCAATTTTTTTTGCGAGACGATGCATTGCGCGTGCCCCCGCCCCCCCCCCCGTCCATGTTGTCGAGGGAGTGGAAAATCTAAAGGGGGGTTGTGCCAAGGCCCACCTCCCTCCCCCCCCCCCCAAAAAAAATGGGGGGAGACAGGGGTGGGGGAATGTAGCCCTCCCCCACACCCTCAAAAAAAGAATGTGTGGGGAGGCTAAATCCTCCCCTCCCCCCCCCCCCCCCCCCTTCCCCACAAACACAATTACACACACACAGCCAAAAAAAAAAAACTTTTTTTGTGGGGCTCAAGGATGGTGGTGCAGCTTCCTTACTAGACTATCTCATTTCAAGAAAGGTAATAAGATCAGTCAAGCCTGATTCATCTTAACAAGAGGTTATAGTGTCATCATGTGCCAAAGAACCATTCCATATTAGTTCATTAGTTGAATTCCAACACATGCTAAAAAGCATTGTCACTTTGGTTATCCTTGTGCTCACAACTAATACTAGTTTTAGTGCCTCATAGTGCCTCATAGAAGCTGTCTTTGTTATGGCCACAAACAATCGCATGCATTGTTATTTTCCATAAGCAACCACATAACATGTCCATTAGCAGTATCAAAGAGTAATTATGAGACAAACCGAGAGGTTGTAGGGCAGCCATCTGCAATAATTTATGAGCAAAAAATTGATCAAGCATCAAACATAATAATGTATGTAACTGGTGCATGTTTCTATAAAAAAAATAGCAAGTATATAGGAGGTCCATCACATTTCAGGATGGCAGCCGACTGTATTTTATGCTATGCGTGATCAATGTTTAGGCGTGTAGCCACAAAAAGTGCTTGCAAAAATGCAATGAACTGGCCATAAGCAGATCGTTGGCTAGCGCCCCATAGGTTATGCAAAAAAGTATGAACAAAATGTGACATATTGCAATTAGACAGTAGGTGGCTGTTCGCTGTGTCCAGAGACTATTCAATACAAGCGAATTAGAGTAACATACATGAAGCGTTGATCCAGAATGCTCTTGAGGCACCTCCCAATTGTAGTTACTTTCAATGTTCTTTCTAAGGCCACGATCATTAAGCCAAAAGATTGACAACAAGCTTACCTTAGTTTGTGTGAAGGATTCAACTAGTTTCATCATATTTGCTATATTTCCATATTTGGAATATTGAGGCCAACTTTGTTTTTAGACTTAGAGATTGACTTTTCAAAGTTCATTAGTCTAAATTTCATTTGAATAAACACTTTTTGAAAGTGTGGGAAAGTTTGGAGGCGAGTTTTAGGAGATTCAAATTTGAATAGTTGGGTACATTGAATCTAGACCCAAAAATAGTAAGGTTAGCATTTTGGAGGGAAAGCCAAGTGGCCAATAGGGTTTGGACTTGTTATAAAAGGATGTAACTCATGGAAAGAGTGATCTTCTCTCTTCTCTATCTCATTTCATGCTTATACATGGTTCTCTTGGATTCTACTATCCATTGGGCACTATATTGGTGATTGCATGCAATTCTATGTGTAGAATGGTCTATATTTGCTATTTTCGGATCCACACGTGTGAAATACAGTAGCTTGCTGGTTTTGTATGGACAGCAACAATATTTTATCATTTCATCCAAGTTTGATCAAGTTCTATTAGTGTTTGCATCTCATTTTGCAGATGATGCATTTATCTTATCTAATGACACTTCTCTTCTGCACACTACTAAGATTGATCTGCCAAAGGAATTTGCCATGACTGATTTAGGAGCTGTCCATTCTTTGCTAGGAATTCACATTACTAGAAATAGACTTCAGAAGAAGATCTATCTTAGCTAGCAGGCATATCTAAAAGGCATTTTAGAAAAGTTTCATATGTCTGATTGCAAGCCAATTGATTCTCCAATGGATCCAAGCATAGTATTGACTAAACTTATTTGTGCTGATTCTGATAGTGAAGTACTCGACATAGCGAAGTACCCTTATCATTCACTAATAGAATCTTTGATGTATGCAATGTTGTGTACTAGACCAAACTTGTGAAAAATATGGCAGGCTTGGTAAAGCAGCAATCGTGAGCATTGGTAGTCCATCTTAATGAATCTTTGTGGGCTTTAAAGACGTAGAGGAGGTAAGGTAGAGAATTATTTTCCAAAAAGATTTCTGGTAATGTCCATTATGGATGACAGGGGATCCTTGACAAAGTTAGATTGAACATTGAAAAAAGGAGTAAAATCAAGACTGTTGAGTCTTTTTATGGCCAATTTCCCTGCACTGAAATTTACACATAAAACAGAGGTTATGTTGTGCTTTATCGATACCATTAACGTAAAGAAAGTTGGTAAGCCATTGCAGTTCGTCATTGGCAATCCTATTCTTAGAAAGTGTTTCAGTATTTCCATGAAGTTATTTATCCTTTCTAATATAACTCAATGCGATATTTCTACAAAAAGCAACATGTTCCTTTTTTGTAGTTTCGTCTAAAGATGCATAAGAAGGTAGGAGTTCCATAAGTTTTAACCAACCGTCGTAGAGTTCCAAAGCAACTTCATTCAAATTAGCTTGCCTTAGATTAATATGGTGTAGGCCTTTTTCCAATGATTTTATCAAGAAAGAACTCCTAACAATATTACAATCTGTGCATACGACATGGCCAATTTTTTTCAAGATAAATTTTTTGAAACGATTGAAAGTACGACATTGGCAAAAAACATCATAAGGAAAATACAATTCACATTTAACACTTGGTAAATAAGACTAGCCGAAAGTGATATCATGAAAGAGTTTGTCTACAATACCAAAAAGTCTACATAAAACGTGAGCATTGTAAGGTCGAAGATCTCGCGTAGTATAGCCCTCCCACTTGTCAACAAGAATTAGATCACTGGATAGGTACCTAACTATGCATAGATGCCATTTTTAGTTAGTTTCCTACTTTCTCCCTTAACTCTACTCACCACTAACACTACTCTCCCTTAACTCTACTCCTCTACACTAACATTCATCATGATTGTAGGTGAAAGAAAGGGGATGATTAGATAAGATGGAGGGGAAAGAAGATAGAAGAGAGAGATAGAGGGAGGGTGGAGGTTAGCTCAAATGCACATTGTAGTTGGTAAAGGAGAAACATAAACTATTGAAACCAAAAAAGCATGAACTTGAAAGCAATAGAAAACAACAAGAGCAATAGAAAATTGAATTGCAAATGAGGATGCTTCTCTTCCAAAATTGTAGAGTTTTCTCCTCATTAAGCATGAAAATAATGTACAAATGGTGCCTTTTTATAAATTGGGGAAGGCCCTTGCCCCTCAATCCTATTGGCTAATATTCACACTGATCCTATCCATTCATCTTGGACCCAACTTGATCCAAGGATACACAAAAAGTACATTGGTAATCACAAGATTCATGTGAGTCCCAATTTGGACCCAACTCTAAAAAATAATCTCTTAGTTTAAAAATGACTTTGGGCCTCTAGTTTT